>JAKUBG010000049.1:22176-67699 GCA_030563145.1 Schwanniomyces polymorphus var. africanus
GATGGGTAAAGAGTAGTGAAGACATCGGTTTCAGTAGTTAATGAAGCATCAGAGTCAGTGGTAACAATAACAGAAGCACCTTCAGTGACAGATTCACCATTGCTCAAGGTAGTTGGGAAGTAAGTGGTGTAAGTAGTGAATGGGTAAGATCCAGATGGTGATCCAGAAGCATTACCAGATGGAGATGATCCAGATGGTGATCCAGAAGCATTACCAGATGGAGATGCAGATCCAGATGGAGATCCAGAAGCATTACCAGATGGAGATGCAGATCCAGATGGAGATCCAGAAGCATTACCAGATGGAGATGCGGATCCAGATGGAGATCCAGAAGCATTACCAGATGGAGATGCGGATCCAGATGGAGATCCAGTGGCAGTAGCAGATGCTGATCCAGATGCTGATCCAGTTGGAACAGCAGATGAAACTACTGAGCTGCTGGCACCAGTTGTTGGAATGGTTGGGAATGGAGCACAAGTACAGGTTGATGGGGCAGGGTTTGGTGGGGCATAAGATGCATAAATTTGAGTAGCAACACCAAGAACACCGTTGGTTTCAAAAGTAGTGTATCCAAGACCGATATCAAAGTTAACACTTAAAAGACCAACAAAGTTAAGAGTCAAAATACCAGTAGTGGAGTCGTAGTTGTAACCACTGAAAGAAGTATCAACAACAATCTTGTTACCATTACCGAAACCTGCAACAGTAATAGTTGGAGAACTGAGAAGATTTACAGATAAACCGAGAATTGATAATTCGGAAGTTGAGTCTTCAAGGTAAATGGTTTGAGTTTGATCAATAGAGAAAACGGTATTGGCAACACTAAGTTGTAATTGAACAGAACCACCTGCTAATGCAATCATACAACCAGTACCTCTAATAGATGAAACTTGAAGATAGTAGGTATCTTCTAAACAAATTTGACCATCGTTGTAAATTTCTAATAATCCGTCACCAGCAACTTGGTTTAATGTAACAAGAGAAGCAACACCGCTACCTTGCTTGAAGTACAACAAACCTTCGTTATGCCATGAAGTAACAGAAGTAAGAGTGAATGCTTGGGCAAGACCACCCTTAGCTGATCCGAACCACATGTTACCAGTGTTATTAAAAGATCCAACTGAGGCTAAATCAAAGGAGGAAGCAACATCTGCTGATAAGGCATCGAAATCGACATCACCAGTGTTGGTAATTGTACCACTAACTAATGCGACAGCTGCAGCTAAACCATTATTTGAAGTAACATAGAACCCACCATTGTTATCAAGACTACCACCGATTGTGGTAAGAACGTTGTTGATAATTGTAAGATAAGCACCTTGGTCGATGTCAAGGGTTCCAAGTTGTAAATCGACTGGACTATCATATACTGTATTTTCAGAAATAGTTAAGGCAGATACTGAGCTAGCTAAAGCAGCCAAGATAGTTCCTGCAACTCTGGGAGTTAACTTCATGTTTGATAGTAGCGAACGAATGATTTGTAGATAGTATAGTTCTTAAAAATGTCGAAACTTACATCTATTTATATAATTTTAGTCCAGCGTTTCTAAAAACTAATGTTTTCTATATCAACTTTTTCTTCTTCTTTTTGCGACAAACGTGCAGGGAAACCCTGATTGTTTTTTGAAGTGCATGATAGTACATGAATCCTCAGCATTTTAATTGTAAATTATCGCGATGCAGAATTTCATGTTTTTAACATTGTCAAGCTGGTTACTTGTATTCCAATTGGTCGTCTAGTATATCTCAATGGTTCGCATTTAGTTTCTATCTAATAATTACGTCTCAATCCAGCAGAATGATTTCTAAATTGAGCTCACAATAATCTAAGAGACTATGAGCAAGTAAATTTCAATTGTTTCATTCGATTCTATCTAAATTGGAGACATGAATGTTTACATTATATCTATGAGACCCTTGTGGCTTTAGGATATGGAAGATTTTCCTGGGTTTATTGTGCTCAATTTAGATTGCTACAAATGAGGTGGCAAAAGAGATAAATACATAGAAAGGAATGGATGTTTGACAGGAACTGATCTCAGGGGAATATATCGGCTAATATTATCTTTTGAGCAAAAGCAGCCCGAAATATGATCTCTTTGCATTTTTGTAGTGTAAGGATGGAAATTTTAAGATAGAATTGCACATTACCCAATATGACATCCATGTATATACTCGGTAATTATTGTAGCATGGCAAATATATCTCTTGGGAGATACTACTGTAAATTATTACTTCTCGCCTAAATGCTAACTATTAAGTTGTGTGCACTACTATTTTGCCTGAAATTGGAAATAAGAAATAGTAAATATTCCTGTATGCATTCACCTTTAAACAATACCTCACATTAACAATGGCCATTATTATGCAAATGGTGCATGTTAAAGGGTTCTTTGTTGCACTTAAGAAGATATTGTACACGAATCTATGGTTGACAGATTTCATAAATTTTTTAACTCTCATGTAGGAATTGTCTGGTAAACGCGATCATTTGCAATTAAAAGACAATCGATTCTCCAATAGACTACAATTAATTTAGACTGAATACCTTTTGGATTGTGAATCTGTTTCATATTTAAGATTAGACAATACTGATGGCTATACTTGTTAAAAATATATTGTAGATATTTTTCGCAACTTTAGCAATTCGTACTTGAACAATATCCACTATGAGTGTTTAGTAGTAAATAATACATCTGTTGATTAGAAATCAAAATATAAGCCATTAGGGTGTTGATTCCTTGTTTACACTAGTCATAGAAACAATAAAATTATCTATTATAGAATTTAAAAAAATATATAATGAAGTAGGTATAATTAAGCTTCAACAATTGTTGAAATGAATTGTAGAAATATAGTATGGTGCGCTTATATCAATAATGGAGCCATAACCAATAAGGATGAAATTAAGATGTATCTTGCACTTAAGGCAGAAGCCCCACCTTCAGAAGGAATAACTTCTGGGGAGGAAGATTCAGTAGTAGCAGACGAGATTTGCAGTAAGGAAGATGATGACAAGGTAACAAAGGTGGTAGCTTCAGCTGCTTCAGTAGCTGGAGTGGTTGTACCTTCTGCTGCTTCAGTGGCTGGAGTGGTTGTACCTTCTGCTGCTTCGGTGGCTGGAGTGGTTGTACCTTCTGCTGCTTCAGTAGCTGGAGTGGTTGTACCTTCTGCTGCTTCAGTAGCTGGAGTGGTTGTACCTTCTGCTGCTTCAGTAGCTGGAGTGGTTGTTGCTTCAGCAGCTTCAGTAGCTGGAGTGGTTGTTGCTTCAGCTGCTTCAGTAGCTGGAGTGGTTGTACCTTCTGCTGCTTCGGTGGCTGGAGTGGTTGTACCTTCTGCTGCTTCAGTGGCTGGAGTGGTTGGGGCTTCTTCACCTTCCCTAGTCAATGGACAGTATGTGGTAAAGATAGTAGTTTCTCCGTTGATTGTTTCCGTAGTAAGAGCTGGGGTAGCTGGTACAGCAGTTTCGGAACACTTATTATTTGAGCAAGAAGTGATAGTAATAACAGTTGTAGATTTTTCAGTTGCAGTTAAAGTTTCATCGGAATATACAGCAGCTAAACTTGTAGAAGTAGTTTGTGAAGGACTGGCTGGAACAGAAGAGCTAACTGGTGCTGATGATGGTGCTGGAGCAGAAGAGCTTGCTGGTGCTGATGATGGTGCTGGAGCAGAAGAGCTTGCTGGTTCTGATGATGGTGCTGGAGCAGACGAGCTAGCTGGAGCAGAAGAACTGGCTGGAGCAGATGATGGTGCTGGAGCAGAAGAGCTTGCTGGTTCTGATGATGGTGCTGGAGCAGAAGAGCTTGCTGGTGCTGATGATGGTGCTGGAGCAGAAGAGCTTGCTGGTTCTGATGATGGTGCTGGAGCAGAAGAGCTAGCTGGAGCTGATGATGGTGCTGGAGCAGAAGAGCTAGCTGGAGCTGATGATGGTGCTGGAGCAGAAGAGCTAGCTGGAGCTGATGATGGTGCTGGAGCAGAAGAGCTAGCTGGAGCAGAAGAACTAGCTGGAGCAGAAGAACTAGCTGGAGCAGAAGAGCTAGCAGAAGGAGTGCTAGTTGGAATAGTTGGAAATGGAGCACAAGTACAGGTTGATGGAGCGTCATTTGGTGGGGCATAAGATGCATAAATTTGAGTAGCAATACCAAGAACACCGTTGGTTTCAAAAGTAGTGTATCCAAGACCGATATCAAAGTTAACACTTAAAAGACCAATAAAGTTAAGAGTTAAAATACCAGTAGTGGAGTCATAGTTGTAACCACTGAAAGAAGTATCAACAACAATCTTGTTACCATTACCGAAACCTGCAACAGTAATAGTTGGAGAACTGAGAAGACTGACAGATAAACCGAGAATTGATAATTCGGAAGTTGAGTCTTCAAGGTAAATGGTTTGAGTTTGATCAACAGAAAACAAAGTGTTGGCAACACTAAGTTGTAATTGAACAGTAGCACCTGCTAATGCAATCATACAACCAGTACCTCTAATAGATGAAACTTGAAGGTATTCAGTATTCTCCAAACAAATTTGACCATCGTTGTAAATTTCTAATAATCCGTCACCAGCAACTTGGTTTAATGTAACAAGAGAAGCAACACCGCTGCCTTGCTTGAAGTACATCAAACCGTTATTGTGCCATGAAGTAACAGATGTGACTGTAAATGCTTGGGCAAGACCACCCTTAGCTGATCCGAACCACATGTTACCAGTGTTACTGAAAGTACCAACTGAGGCTAAATCAAAGGAGGAAGCAACATCTGCTGATAAGGCATCGAAATCGACATCACCAGTGTTGGTAATTGTACCACTAACTAATGCGACAGCTGCAGCTAAACCATTATTTGAAGTAACGTAAAAGCCACCTTTGTTATCAAGATCACCAGCAATGGTTGTAAGAACGTTGTTAATGACAGTATAATAAACACCTTCATCAATGTCAAGGGTTCCTATTTGTAAATTGACTGGGCTAGAAACGACTGTATCTTCTGTAATAGTTAACGCAGATGTCGATGTTGCAAGGGCTAATAAACCGCCAACGATGTTTCTTGATGTGAACTTCATTGTCTGATGAATACTATTTCAATTTCATAAACTAGAAGTAAATTAGTTAGTTTATATACCTTTTGTAAAAGTGAATCTAAGATCATCAACTTATACTCGGAGCACCAATAGGGAAATATATTAAAGATTCACGTATTACTCGCGCAAATTTTGCAGCTGTGAATATTGTTTGCAAACAATGCCTTCCGCTTTGAACTATTAACGCACTAAAAAAAAGCGGTTACACAATGAAAGATGAGACGCCACTCTATTATAACACATGCTAACCATCAATATTTTAACTTGATTCGGAACTATCATTATAATTTCAAATCATTTTAATTTATAATATTATTGATCTAATTGTTTAGCCTGGCTCGCTAAATAAATTATACAATTTCAATTAATTGTACTCGAAGAGAAAGTTACCAACTACTACAGGAGGTTTCTTCCGTGGTCTTTCATAAAAAGTTGTATAAACTGAGATCTACTACATTTATGGTAACTTTAAATCAAGTGGCAGAAAATCCTTATTTCCTAACTTGTAAATAAACAACCTTAATATGCTAACTCGTCCAAACCTACTTAATTTTCCTTGATCCGGCGTATATCTTTTACCCTCATGTCAATAGTCTCTATATGTCTGGGCATTAGTTTAATATGCATCTTTCAATTTTGTAATGAATTTAACCAAAACAGTAAATGAGCATAAATATCAGCACACCTTCTAAAACTTACCTAGTTAAAGAATATTGATATCATGGAGCAGCAAAGCTCGGTTTTCGCGGTTTTAACATAATGATTATTTGTCAAAGGAGTTAAATTGATATATGCAGTATATCTCATTTCCTCACATTCCATTGACAAATTTAGAGAGGCTCATATTGGATGATATCCTAGAACAATCTTATATTTGTTTTTGTATGATAGTTCTATTGCTGGTATTTGGAATCATATATCAAATTTCATGAATCTAGAATAGGGTTAGGTCTTGCATCTTTACTCCACTTATTAGAAGTACACTAAATTCTCACTATATTTTGAAAGTTTTGGCGCGCACGTACTTATCTCAAAGTATCCCTAATACTTGAAATAACATATGCAAGTAGGGATATGCAAGTAAGGCATATGCGCCATTTGCATAAAATAAGTATTTCATATAGATACCCTCTACAATATATATAATTTTTTAAATGCAGTGACAACCTTAGAAACAAAATTATCGAACTCACTATATCAGATTCATTTTACATATAAGTATAAGCTAGCAATGAGATCTTAGTTATTCTGAAATTTAAAAGAAGAATAAATAATATTTTGTTATAATAATTTTGGGGGTATAAAGCTAATATTTCAAAATTTCATGTTGATCCAATTTGGAGGTAAAATTAGAACGAGGGTAATATGCTAAATTCTACTTTTAGCATGATGCACGTCGCCAAAGGTTCTAGTTCCCTTAATAATGAACAATAGCTGCAAGGTTATTTCTATCTTCAAATTTTAAGTTAGCATCCTACAGCACCCAATACGCACATTGTTTTCCCTTTATAATCTTTAGTAAACATTATTTTCGTAATATTCTATATGTCTGCATATTATATATTTTAAGTTAACCTCGTATTCGCTTATAATTGACATATTTTGTTATTGGTTGAACTACGTGAAATTACCTAATAGGGGGAAATGCGAACTACATTTGGAGTAACTGACAATTTATCTTGGCATTAAAATGTAAAGTCATTTGAAAAAATCTGTTGTCTGAGGAATTCCATAATTTTTCCTAATCAGATTTTTAGATTACGTGACTATTATTTTATCGGCCCAAAACTATTTCTAATCATTTTATCACCAAAATGTAAAGTCTTCTAGTGAATAGAACATTTTACTGTATCACGTTCTAATACGTGCGGAAATTGATGGAAATTTTTTTGAAGAATTACTTTAAAAAGATATATTCTAAAAATTCTAGAAAACAAATGTAGTCAATCTGATGCTTTATGAGTATTTGGTGATTGTTGTAAATGTTATTAATTACTCTGATATAGTAAAAAAATATGTAATCCTCAAAAAAAGTAAAAAATATTCTTTAAAAATTGATAAATTATAAGATTGTAAAAAGATTTGAAAAAAATACAACAAATTATAAATTAATTCAATAATTCATTTTATACTAGACTATGATTATGATTATGATTATTTTTTATTTTTATAACTTTAAGGAACTTGAATACATATAATTAGATAAGCATGATTAGTTTATTATAGTAGATAGAGAGTTCATAGATATCCACCTAATTGGAAATCTCGCACTAGATAAGAAATAAAGCAAATAGGACCTTTCTTAATAATTAACGATACAGAATCTCTATAAATCTTTCTTAGATCGTTCATAAATTTGATGTGAACAGAAAGATTCTTTTTGCTATGGTTGCAGCTACGAAATATCACTTACCTCATGATAATCAAAACTCCTAAATGATAAATATATGCAGGCAGAAAAATAGTACCAATTATTGTTTAATTTTGTTTACGCATATGATTATCTACCATATTAAATCCCGACTTTCCATTCGATGGATAACGGTAAAAATGCGAACATTATAAAACATATTATATACACAATTCAGAACTGTTCTTATCTTTGATAATCTATTTTTTAACTTTTTAGTGATTATTAATATTATTGTGATTATTAATATCACTATCATAATACAACATTCAGAGTATCACTATCGTTTATTCTTTAATTATTAATTTGAAATATGAAATATGTGTTCAATATTATAGAACACGTGATGTGCTACTTTGACATGCATCAATTTTATCAATCGACGATAAAATCTTATCGCACCAATAATATTAAACGATTCTAAGATTTCTTTGCTGACATAATCAAAAAACACTATGCGAGATCAGCAAATAATCCTGATAGGCCAGGTAATTATTGGAACCAACCCCCAATGAGGGCTAGATAGTGAGAATGTGCTATTGTAATTCCTACTTTGAGGGGGGAGAATTTCGTCGATTAGCCATCTGAAAAGTGAACTAATAGGCACCATATTTAATATAGTGAACTGTTCTTTCATTCAATAAACCCAATAAGAACATAGCTATAACTGATCGTCCATAATGAATGTTAGCCCCGGTAATGATGCTCTGTGGGGGGCCAATTTTACTAAGAAATTCAAATTTAATATTTACGATTGTGAGAGTGAAGGTGATATATCACGTCTTCTCGAGGATGAGAATATGAATTCCAAGACTTTATGGGAGATGTACAACGGGGCAAAAGATCTGTTGCCTTATCAGCAGAGAATGGAAAATTTACTTTGGAGAATGATGTTTATTGCTGAAAAGAAGGGAAATGATGATAAAACTAAAGTAAGAAATAATGAGGATCGGAAAAGTTGGCTGGCAAAAAGTGAACTTAAGCATAATAGAAATACTAGAATAGAGGATAATGAGGCCAAAACATATAATAGCGGAGACCCACTGATGGAGGAATTTGATTATGTTGCACATATACGCCAAATGGGTCTGGTGAATTCACTTCAACAAAGTACGGTTAATACAAAGAAAAGGCAAGCAAATTTCTCACCTCTTATAACCAGCCAAAAGGGTCATATACCAGTTCAATCCAACCTCTCATTATCCTTGAAGAATGAAAGAGTTGGATTACAAAATCCATACCAAAAAAGAACAAAAGACATAACAAATCAAGATAAGCAATCAGCATCTTTTGAGTTTTCACTTGATCCTTTAGCGTTTGATGGGCCAGCAAATAATTATTCTGAAAGTTTTGAAACAATAAAAAACCCAATGAATGAAAATTTGGGTGGTGAAGAACCTTATTTTTCTGACTTTTCTCATTATCCTTCCGAATCTAATATCTTGAACCATACAACTCCCAATAATATTGACCCATATTCATCATTCAACAGTTTTAATCTGTCCAATTTTGCAGCGATAGAAACACCTAAGGCAATAAGTCATCATTTAGTTAGACAAGACGAGTCCTTATTGAGTTTACCAGACCATTATAATAGATCCGCCAGCGAAACTCCTATATTTTCAAATCAAAATTCAATTGCATCGGAGTCATTATTAAATTCTCATAGATCTCCAGGAATGGATTATTTTTCAAGTTTGAGTGAATCGTACTTCGACTCTATCAACATGAAACATTTACAAATGACATCTCAATATAATACAAGCTCAATTAGCAATAGCCCCGTTGATGGCTCTAAAAAGGAATCATTCCTAAATATGGCACACTCATTGCCTAACCTGTCTGCATTGCCTTGGAATGAATTATCAGATAACCTGATACGATCATCACTTAAGAAATCAAGAACAATAAGATCAAAGAAGAAAAACAATTCGCCAGACAACCTTAAGGATCTTAATAATGAGTCCTCTCCAGTTTCTTGTACGAACTGTCATACTGAAACGACTCCACTATGGAGAAGGAACCCAGAAGGTCAGCCTTTATGTAATGCTTGTGGATTATTCTTAAAATTGCATGGTGTAGTCAGACCTTTAAGTTTAAAAACTGACGTAATAAAAAAAAGGCAAAGAGGAGCTAGCAGCAAAAGGTTATCTGTTTCCATATCTCCAAGCAAAGATGGGGACGACTTAAACCCTACATCTTTCAATAAAGAAATGGATAAAAAGATAGATAAAAAACTTGACATTTCTAAGAAGAAATCAAAAAGCACTACATCACCAAACAAGAAAAAATTGACTGCTAAATCCAAAGTTGAAATATCCGGAAAAGACGACAACTTTTCACCAGCAACTTCTATTTTAACTCCTACCCAAGAACATTTCGTTTCTTTCAAGGGCCCTAATAATATTCCCCTGTCTTTGAAGGATTCGAATTTACATCCTATTGACGAGTTGGATAATGATAGCGTGATGAATCCAACTATAGGGACGAATGACTTTGCATTAGAAAATGAGCACCAACGAGATGAAGAGGGAAATAGCAATAACTGGGATTGGCTCAGTATGACTTTATAACTAGCCCAGTATGACTTTATAAAAAGGCTCAGTACGACTTTATAAAAAGGCTCAGTATGACTTTCTAAACACCCATAGATAAATTAAAAGATCTATATATATATATATATTTATACATTTAATAAATGATTAATCTCAGTAAACTTCGAATTCGGTGAGATCTCAAACATAAAATAAAAATTGTCTTTTTACCGATGTCAGAAGTTACACTTAACAGATATCCAAAAATAGTTATTCAATATTGCTCTAAATGCAAGTGGCAAAATAGAGCTATTTGGTATTTACAAGAACTCTTGCAAACGTTTGGAGATTCTATAAGCGACATTTCTCTCCAACCAATAGCAGATGTTCCCGGGACCTTTCAAGTTATATTATATAAAGATGATAGTACAACTCCCACAATAATATACAAGAGGAAGTTCAAAAAATCCACATCATCTCAGGAAGAAGACTATTATTATGATGGCTTTCCGGACTCGAAATTTCTTAAGATTCTAGTTAGGAATCAATTAAATCCAGGGGAAAATTTGGGCCATATTGATAAATACACACTGGTTGAACTATTGAACGATGGCTCTGATCAGATACAAAAGAATAAGGTTACAGATCAACAAGAATGCAAAGTATGTAAAACCGAAGAATAATTCTTAATTATCCAGTATTTATTAAATATTATTACATATAAAAAACCTAATAAAGCGCTTTATTCAATATTTCTACCTAACACCCCTTCTTTATCCTCAATATCATCCCAACCATTTTCAGCCACAATATAGGGTAAAGAGCTCCCTACTGTACCGAAATACATTGTGTTGTTCGGTAATCCCAACATACTTTGATATTGTTTGGTTACGAATGTAGGGGAAACGTTTTTCAGTCCTGGTTTACCTTCAGGACTTTTTCTTCTTTCGTGGGACCTTTTATTAATTTCTTTGGTTATTTCTTTCCATTTATACTTTTCTCCTGTGGGCAAGAGTTGCTTTAAAATTGATATATCCAGTGAAGTGAACTTCCCATTTGGATCAGGCACCCAACTATTATCCGTCCTTAAGGGGATTACTGGAGTACTTTGAGGCATATGCTGTTGGTACAGTTGGCTAGAGGATTGTGCTCTATGTGGAATAACAGGTGTGCTTTGAGGCATATGTTGTTGGTATTGCTGGCTATTGGCTTGGTAAGGGTAATCAGGATACTGAGGTTGACTTTCTCCGTTGTTCTTAATGCTTCCAGTTCTATCAGAACCAGTAGAGGAGTTTGAGTACATATTTGGATTATCGGTAGTAGTTACGTTAGTCTCAAAATATATCATATTCTTGGTACTATAGGTATTGCATGTTCAGTTTCTGGGATTCTTTTCTTGTTATAAGGATAAAGTCATTTACGAATTTTCCAAGACTGATTCTCGCCTTGTCAAAAATTTAACCATGCACTTCTAGGCGGGACTCATACGTAAATTCGGCAAAATTATTCCGAATGCTGATAAATTACGACTAAGACTTGCCAATTTTCCTTAAAAACAGCAGAGGTAATTACCAATGAGTTCAATATATATAATTACATCTAAAGTCAAATACTTCACTTCTGTTAAAGTTAAGTGTCTGCTTTCATACTTATACGTTGTGCGATAAGTGCAGGAGAATTTATTTGTGACAATGAATACCCCAGGACTTGTGACTTATTTTAGAATGAACAATGCAGTATGTCTAATTTATGACCATTATGAGCATTAATATAGATACTTCTTGAAGAATGTAAGAATATAAGAATATAAGAATATAAGCAGGAACTAAAAATATAACATACGGTCTTCCTTGATGTCTTGAAAGACCTGCCGCCTGATGTTAAGAAAATTTTCTCATGCGGTCTACATGTACCCCGACCACAGAGTTTTATGGAAGAAAAACCAAAAAGGGGCTAATTGTCGTACACGAAATGTATGGGATACTTTTCAAATAATTACATAATATTACGTATAAACTGAAATATATAGCGATAAGGTAGTCAACTTGTGTAGCAAATAGCAAAATGTAGCAGCAGCCACCTTATTACGAGTGGCTTTATTCACTATCTTGATATTCATCATCTTCACTTACCACATCCATTTGATCGAAGTCATCTTCGTCATCACTGACTAAAACTTTGGATACTGATTTTCGTTGACGCATTACTGGAGCACTTTCAATAAGATTTGACTGCAAGTCACTCAACTCTTCTTGAATTTTAGATTTTGGCTTCGTATTTGTACTTTTAGTAGACGATGAAGGAGAAGCAGAAGCCCCCTTAGTATCAGAAACGCTATAACCCAAGAGTTCATCATCTTCACTATCACTGAATACAGAATGTACTTGTTTCAGCTTCTTAGAAGTCGTTTTTCTTGGTGCTGTTGTAGTTCTTGAAGAACTGGACGTTGCTGGCTCTTTTGAAGATTCATTGGAGAAGAAATTAAGAACATCATGTTGCTTTGGTTCTTGTTTCACATTCGTCATTGTTGTTACAGGGTTAGAGTTGTCGTCAGACGGAGATACGGTTTTAGTAGATGCTTTCTTCTTTGGTGGAAGCTCTTTCTCTACCTTTGGTTTCACTACTCTTTTTCTTTTTGCTGTCTTACGAGTGCTCTTTGATGGAATCATGGTAGCCCTAGTTTCATAATCATCTTGTAAGAAAATCTTCCATTCTTCTAAAAAGTTATCCAAATCTGCATTCCATAAATCCTTAGCAGATTTTCTTAAGAGGATATCTAATTCCTCTTGTTTTTCGTCTCTTTGCTTTAATAGCTTTTCGTACCTTTCTCTTGTTAAGGACCAAATAGCCATTCCTAACAAGTAGTCATAATGAGAAAATATAGTTTCAGGCTTGTGTTCTTGATCATTCCCAGTTTGTGTTCCAGCAACCTGTTCTTCCTCCTCTTCTTCAATTGCTTCGGCTTCGTCTTCATTCTTAATAAACAAGTTTTCATTCAGGTCTTCCACAAATATTTCTCCATTTTTCTTAAATTTAGTGAATTTATTATCTTCTAACAATTTAACCAACTCAATCCTCTTCTTATTTGCAACACTTAGTTTTTTTTCTATTATCAATTTGATGAATCTAGCCTGCTCACTTAATTTGGTCAATTGACTTTGGAATTCATTGGCCAAATAATCTTTTCTTCTTTGATAATACTCCAATCTCACATAATAGAAATCTTTCAAGATTTCCAATGGAGAGTCATACTTTTTGATTCTACCTAAAGGATCAAAAGCAACCATATTACTAAGGTTAATTGTGGAAGTCAATTTAAATCTTTCTAATAAACCAATCTTCAAGGATTTTTGCATCTCATCATTACTAAGCTTAACTACGAATTTTATATTAATACCATGTTGTTCTTCAACATCCTTAATCCAGGGTGAACTATCTGTAAGTCCCGATAATAAAAATTCTTTATAATTATTGGTCCAAGTTTTAATTGGAATTTCTGTAATTTCAAGAATATTGTCATCCACTCTTTCAATTTTACCAGTTACTTTATATTTATTAGGACCACATGGTTCGATTAGACCTTCCCATCCCTTGTACCAAGGTATCATTTCTTTTAATTCTTCACCAGCCATTAACCTTCTTATATTTTCAACAATTTCAGTAGGGTTAAAACAAGGAATATTTGTGGACCAACCAGTCCCAATCCCTTCTGCACCATTAACTAAAATCATTGGAAGAACGGGCAAATACCATTCTGGCTCGACGGTTTGTTCATCATCTTGAACATATGTTAACAAGTTATTATCTAACGGATTAATAATCTTTTTAGCGATCTTCATAAAGTCCGTAAAAATATATCTTGCAGCTGAAAAATCTTTACCACCAGCAGCTCTAGTACCGAATGCACCATTCGGCATCAAAAGATTTAAATTGTTGGAGCCAACAAAATCTTGTGCTAAACCAATTATTGTTTGAACTAACGACTGCTCACCGTGGTGATAACCAGTATGCTCAGAAACATAACCTGCTAATTGTGAAACCTTTATATCTGACTTCAAATTTCTCTTAAAACAGCCAAAGATGACTTTTCTCTGACCTGGCTTAAGACCATCCAAACATGATGGAATTGATCTAACATTATCTGCCATTGAAAATAGAATTAACTCTTTATTGATGAATTCACTAATTGGAATTTCTGAAAGATTTGGATCCAAATGTGTTCCAGGTTGGAATCCTTGAAGCCATTCTTTTCTTTCATCGGCCTTCTTTTTAGAAAAAGCTAAATCTATTAACTGTTGATCATCACCTTGCAAAGCATGAAAAGTTTTTAAATGCCTGTCGAGGGCTGCAAAATACTCTCTTGCTTCAACCGGTGTAGAAGTACCCAACCCCTTATAATACTTTTGCGACCATCTACAAGTTCTCCCTTCGGTATCTCTCCAATTTTCAAATTCTGGCATCGTATAGAAAGGTAAAACTCTATTCCCACCACCTCCTCTTTGCTTAATGGTAACCTTAACAATTGGTGTAATGAACTCCAATAAGAAACCCGGAACCTCCAACAAGCCAGGAAAACTTGCATCTAAGAAATTAATAATTAAGCCTTTAATATGTGAACCATCTTGATCTTGATCTGTCATAATCATTACATGGCCATATCTCAATTGAGAAATACTTTCAGGAGTGTAAACTTTCTTATGTTGAAGTCCTATAATTTGCTTTAAAGCTTTGATTTCAACATTTTTAGAAACCTGATCAATTGATGCTTCTCTAACATTTAGCAATTTACCCCTAAGTGGAAAACAACCATAGTAGTCCCTACCAACAACCGCTAAACCCGATACAGCCAAGGAAAGCGCAGAGTCACCTTCAGTGAGAATTAAAGTACATTTATGACCTTCTCTAGTACCCGCCTTATTTGCATCAACTAGCTTCACTTGCCCTTTAATTCTCTGCTTTCTAGAACCATCATCCTTTTGTAATGCTTTATCTTCATTGGCCTCTGCAATGCTTCTAATTTTGTCAACAATACTAGTTTTCAAAATTCTATTGATGAATTGGTCACTGATAACCACCTTTTCTGATGTTTTACCCCCAAATTGCGAGACCCTTGTTGTTAACTGCTCCTTGGTTTGCGATGTGAAAGCTGGATTCTCAATTAGACAATTAATGAACAAAAACATATTATTTCTCACCTCTTGGGGTTTAATCATTAGTTTCTTCTTTCCTTTTTCTTTCTTGGATAGAGTTTCTACCAATTTGGTGATTATTTGATCAGATATATATTTCACATGTGTACCTCCTGACGTGGTTGCAATGGAGTTAACAAAACTAACTTGATTAAAATTGCCATCACTAACAGAGAAGGCAATTTCCCACCTTTCATTGGGTACCTCGTGAACAATAGTGGTATAAGCTGTACCAGACTCTGATGTATCTGGGCCCGAACTAGTTTCACGTATTGCTCTAACATACATTTCCACGTAACTCTTAAAATTACGGATACTTAATCTCTTGTCATTCAAATATATATTACAATCTTTAACTGTACCACATAAATCATAAACTCTTCTCTTCAAGACTGATAAGATATCATCATCTAATGATGTCATATGAAACTTGCTCAAATCTGGTTTGAATGTAATTTTGGTGTACTCTTTCTTTGTCTTAAGTTTAGTAATCTTAGGCTTGGAAACTTTGGACATATTATCAGTCCAAACCTGCCTATATACTTGTCCAGTACTAAGATCTGCAGTTTCAACCGTGAATTCTGTAGAAAATATGTTACATAACTTAGCACCATAACCGTTACGACCACCAGTAACTTTCTTCTCGTTATCATCATAGTTAGACGAGGTTAACAAATTACCAAAAATCAATTCTGGAATATACATTTTCTCTTTATCATGGATTTCAACTGGAATACCCTTACCATCATTCATCACTTGTATCATATTGTTTTCTCTGTCAATTTTCACTTTAATATTTTTCATGGAAGGATCTCTTATTTTGTTATCTGCTGCATTTACTAAGATTTCATCAAATATCTTGTATAGACCAGGAACAATATTTACTTCTTTGTACTCCATTGACTCAGTAGTATCATTAAACCTCCACATCTCCACGCTAGTTCTTTCAATTGACCCAATGTAAGTATCAGGTCTTTTTAAAATATGCTCTAGTTGGGAAAGTTTCTGGTATTGCTCAGAAGCATTTCCTTTCTTAAGAGGTATAGGGGATGAAACTTCAGTTATATTGGTTGCATCTGAGAGTGGTCGAGAACTTTTCTGCTTCTTCGTGGCAGGATTTGGATCAAAATCTATAGACCCATCAGAAGCATACTCTGAAACAGAGCCATCTGATTCATAGTCTGACATGTTGTTTTAAAATCAAATTTATCTCCCCTGTCAATAAGGAAATATTTATTATGATCTGTAAGTAAATACAACTCGCCAGTTTTTTTTACAACCGCGTCTTCTCTTACACGTGATTTAATGGAATGAGTATATAGTAAAAGAATGTATTAACGGTATGGGAGAGCATGCTATGGAACTATAAGAAACACCACTTAGCTTGTGGCGATACTTTGTATGTCAATTAATATTTTTGGGATCCTAAATAATCTGCTCAAGTTAGATTTAGAAAAGGAACCTTCCCGTATGTTAGCACACCATGCTGAATGATTGTACAGTTTTAGAATGACAAACATAGAAAGAAAATGCTGATATGGCATATTTACAGAAATCAAACATTGGTTAATTTATAACTGCATATACGTTAGGTATATTAGTATTTCCGTTTCTTTGTCTTATTATTAACAAGATTACTTTGTATTTTCTCGAATTCGTCGTCATTAATTTCTTTTGAAATACGCTTCTTTCCCTTCTTATTCACATATTTACTTTCCAAATTATTAATAAGATCATCCAACCTATTTGCTTGCCTTGATTGTATCAAAAGCTTTAAATCAGACTCAGAATTAAGCTTTGCGTTGGACTTCTTCTGGAGAATTTTTTCTAACTCCTCTGCTTCCTTTGCTTCTTTGGCCAACTTCTTCAACATTTGTCTCACCTTAGTCTTTCTGGATTTCTTATATTTCTCCCATGCCTTCAACGCAAGGTTATCTAATGATTCACGGAAAGTTGGTACTTGCAACTCAGTTTCAATTATGTTAAATACTCTACTTTCTTCTTGTTCGTTGAATTCTAAATGAGGTATCACTTCAAATAATTTCAAAAAATCCCCTTCGTAGTATACAAAGTTTTGAAGTATATCTTCCTTTTCTTCTTCAGAGTTTTGATATTTTGCCTTATCTTCCTCAATCATATCAATAGTGATTTTTTCATTCATTGATTCAAAATATTCTTTCCAATTGAAATCATTACTTATTTCAGATTCATCTAACGATCCTGTATTATCATAGCGTTGCCTCTTGATTGGATCGCTTAAAATACTATATGAAAACTGAATCCTAGGAAAAGCACTAGTATCAACCTGTGTTTGTTGTTGCTGGATTTTATCAGGATGATATTTCAAACATAACTTTTTATACGCCTTCTTGATCTCCAATGGAGTGACGTTATTACTTATACCTAATACTTCATAAGGGTCGATACCATTATAAGGGATAGCCATTTTATTTATGTCTCTAGATGTTATTTAGCTGATCCAGAAGATAGCGATGACAAAAAAAATTATAGTGCGAGATTTCCGAAGTATTTGCGACTTTACTTTTAACTAGACATTAGAGTATATATCTATATAACTGAGTTGAACTAGTTCTTGTAACCTAATTCTGCTAATGATTCTTTAATAGCTGTGGCAATTCCTTCAACGTGGCCCTGATAAACAGAGTAACCCATGTGACCAACTCTAAAGTATTTTCCTACTAAATCCTTGTGAATACCTCCAGCAACAGTGTAACCCTTCTTAGCAATTAAAGAGATCAATTCTGGACCACTGATAGATTCTGGGAAATAAACGGCTGTTAATGCATGAGAAGCAACAGTATTGTTGACTGGCAAAATCTTTAAACCCATTCTTTCCAATGAAGACTTGAATTGATTAGAAGTTTGAACATGCTTCTCGAGTCTAGCATCCAATGATTCAGCAAGAATCTCATTCAATGATGTATTCAAGGCAGTAACTGTTTGTACAGCTGGGGTGGCAAAATAAGCTGGAGATCCACTTTCGTAGGCTTTCATGATTGGAGTCCATCTCTTTAATGAAGCAAAGAAGGTGCTATCCTTTTCTCTAGCTAACGCTTTAGAGACAGCTCTTTCAGAAGCATAGAGGATAGATAAACCAGCTGGAACACCGATGGCCTTTTGAGAGGCAGTCAAAACGAAATCAAGGCCCCACTTGTCAAATTCGACATTTTCGACACCTACAGAACAGACACCGTCAACAACAATTAAAGTATCTGGACTAACCTTCTTAACCAACTTAGAAATGGCCTCAACATCACTAACAACAGAAGTCGAAGTGTCGACATGTGTAATTGTAATAGCAGAGTATTTTTCAGATTTTAATTGGGCCTCAATTTTGTCTAATGGAACGACATCACCAACCTTAGCAGTAAGAACATCAACATCAGCATCGTAGACTTTCAAACAATCTCTAAAGGAATCACCAAAAAAACCTGTAGATAGTAACAATACTTTTTCACCTTTGTTAACTAAGTTGGCACCTACAACATCCCAACCTAAAGTACCGGAACCGGCAATCACGTATGGTTGAGAGGTAGCACTTGTTGACTTAAATAATTTTCTTAAATTCTTCAATACCTCTTGGAATGTTTGAACGAATTCTGGTGCTGTGTGTGCTTGGGATGGAGTTGACATAGCATAAAGGACAGGATCAGAAAACTCAATTGGACCTGGGATCATGGTCAATCTATGCTCTGGTTGCTTGTATGGGACGGACATATTTAGAAAGTACTTAATTGTGTTAGGAATGGATATAGTATTTTTTTTTGCAATGTTAAATAGATTTTTTGACATCTATTAGAAGAACCCTTTATAATTAATATGGCTGTTTTACGCCCGCTGATATTTTGTGGTTTAGCCACCAAGGGGTATTGTCCAATTAGGAATTATTGAGGAGTATTTTATCACGTGCCACTATCTCTGATTTCTTAGGCCATTTGTGGAATTTGCAATCATTACGAACTAATCATTCAGAATACAGACCACATAGGCAAATAATACAAGGCATGACAATACAGCAGGAAGAGAACGGAGAAAGAAGTTCGAGCAGTGATCATGGTAGAATAATTGACATCAACTCTAAGAAAAGGTTTTTGCAAGAATGTCCTATAATGAGAGATAGTTATAGCTCCTTCGTACCACGATATTGTGAATTGGATCTTAGTAGTTTAGCTTTATTCAGGAAGATTATATTTGAGAGTCTTGAAATGGATTCTAAAGTATCAAATTTTACAATTTTTGATGTGCCATCGTCAAGTTGTAGTTTACAATTCATAATTGCTCAATACCTTATTGATTTTCTTAACTATTTACCGTTCGTTGAGAATATAAAATCATTGAGATCTCCCTATTGTGTTTATACTAATATTATTTACAGAATGGCTTCTACGGATATGATTTTACTAGAAAAACCACTAATTTCCAACCATATTATAAAACAGTCATTTGATTACATTTTCCAACTATTATTGAATGTTGTAAATCATATAGCACATATCTACACTTGCATACATGGAGCGTATTTCCTGATTTTTCATTATTATATTAATTGGAAAAAAATTGTCATGTTGACTCAAAAAAAAACGCCGCTAACCATAAGGTACCAAACACCATTAGTATTCATGTTTAGTATCGGCAAAAGTACCAAAAGTGATAAAACAGATGACAGCATAGGTTGTTCTCCTAAGACAAAGAATAATATAAAATATGATGAGAATTCAAATAATGCCAATACCAATTCCAATCCTAATATAATTAAAGAAGCTCTCTCCTCAAGAAAGGAGGGTGATCGACTGCTACATACGTTTTCAACTAAGAGTAAATCGAATTCTACTACGCCCATTTATTCTACGGATGACAATGTCACAAGTCAGACAAGTCTCACTACCAACCTGTCAACTGGACCACTTATAAAGCAAAACTTCCTTCCTCAAAGTCCAATATCTAACGTGTTCACGAATAAACAGAAGAAGAAGTCAAAATTTTATCATGCACCAACACCAATCAAGAGACATACTTCGTCGCAAAAATTATCCGAACTACAAGCAGAGTTCTTAGAATCAGTACAGTATAGTACATCAATTGATCTGACTTTGTCTAGTAGGTATGGGAGTTTAGATACCTGCTCCATTGCTTTGGAAAATGTAAGCAATGGTAAGCGTAAATTAAATAATAATCCTTGGGAAAAGGAATCATAATAGAACCACAGATCACGTGATCCAAATATCAATAGCATTTTTTTCTTTCATATAGCTACATAATAGCATAATAAATTAAGGTTAAATACGCTTGTTTAAATGGCATAATGCTGGAAGTAGCAGATTATAAAAAAACAGACTTGGGGAGTAATATTAAGGAAGAAAAAGAAAGATTTATAGATCATGCAAACACAGTTTACAATGCACTTATTTCTAAACTTCATATAGATGGTTTTCAAAAACCTTTACTTATTTCTAAGAATGATTCTATTGAAAGAAAGGTTGATGTAATAATCGATAGTTTAAGCGAAAAAGGATCGGTATTAATTATAAGTTTCCCTGGTGCCGTTGCGAAGACTATTGCGATTGCAGAAATAGCAAAGCAAAAAAGATCGGCAAAGTTAAATGTTAAACAATTCAACCACTTGTCGTCTCAGATTTCTTTGAGTGACGCTAGTAAGAGTTCAGGAGCTTACTCTAAGAAGTCCAATGCTCAACTATCTGTTGATTTAGGAATACGAGACCCAAAAGCTCACACAATGCCTATCCTTAGTATTTTTATTACAGCTGATGAAAGCATTACGTCTATTGAAGACTGGACATTTCAAGATGCATGATTATTTAAGATATTTAAGAATAAGGAAACTAAATTTAAATTCCTATAGAGTTGTCGCTGACTAATAAGCCTTTAGTTCAGTGTTTTATTTGAAACCTAAAATCCAGATAAGGAAATTGTATATTATAATAGATGAAGAATATGAACAGCATGACTGTGTCGATTGTAGCTATTATAGGTGCTTGTTGATCTTATAAGTTTTTTTCTTGAATTTGATCTGCTTAACGGTAATTATATATGGTATTATTCCGTTTTACCTCTTTACTTTTTGCTTATATTTTAATACATTTATACCACTACCTAACAAGTAATTATACGTTACAGTCGAATTTTTTCTAGCATCATTTTCATTGGTATTCTTCCATTGTATCCTCTATTTATAAATATATATAGACCCAATATGTAACGTAACTCTCTCTCTCTATATTATTTATATATTGCAACTTCATAGTTACAACGATTTTTATTTTCTTGGATGGCTTAACAGAATCTAATAAACATATTAAATTGCAAAAAATTCCTAAATATCAATGAAATAATACAGTTTAATAGATCTAACTAAAACAACTTTCCATAAGCTAGAAGCATTCTATATTATCGATTTTGGTAGGTATAACGGTTAATTTTTACTACTCATATTTTTAAGTCTTCAGTAGTAAATACTCTTACATACATTAGTTTTAGATAACTTGGATTTATTAGCGTTATTTCCCATTTAAATTCTTTAGTATCTTGAATTATATAATGTCTACTAAATGTATCTTCTCTATCTTGAACTCTTACATAATTTTTTCTATTTTTAATAAAATAAAATAAATGTTATGATATTGTTTATAACTTCTTCTAATAACACTTCTTTTATTTCTTCTATATTGTTAACAGATATTAATTCTGTTACATATTCACCTTTTTAATCACTTCTTCTCTTATACTTACAACAAAGATCATTTATACAGCTATTTTAATGCTTTCATTTTTAATATAATTTTAATTAACTTTTACACAAAGATTATCATTTATTTCATTCCGTAGTGCCAGCTTGAATTGCATTTCTGAAATAAATCACGTGATTAAATTTAGCCAATCAAAATTTCCAAAAATCTTTGAGAATCGTAAGTTAACTTTCAAAGATTCTTTATATTCAATAAGAAGATACAACATACTATCTGAGATGGCTATTGACGCAGAAAACTTCAAGTTTGAGACTCCTCAATTTGACCCAAGGTTTCCAAACCAAAACCAAACTAAGCATTGTGCTCAAAACTACATTGATTACCACAAATGTATCAACGTTAAAGGTGAAGACTTCGAACCATGTCAAATATTTTTCAAGACTTTCACCTCCTTATGTCCTGTTGACTGGGTTGGTAAGTGGGATGATCAAAGAGAAGCTGGTAATTTCCCTGTCAAGTTAGATTAAATACTTTGAAGTGATACACGTTTACTTGATTCTTATGAGAAACCACTATATACGTTAGAGGAAAGGTCATATGCCAAGGTATCATCTCTTGGTTAATATTTGTATACGAACATAAGAGCTACGTTATTTAGCTGAATTTATTCAGTTTCAATTAAAATATATATTAGATATTACCTAAGTAATACATGCATGTATTAGGTTGAATCATGTATACATTTTCCAACCATGTAGACAATTTACCAGAATTCCTCTTCAACCCAGTTTTCATTTCTAAATTCATTACTGCTAGCATGTACAGCTTTGTCATCGAAAAGATCACTGTAAGGGTCTTTAGAATTCTCTTTTTGTTGTTGAAAGAGCAATTGTTCCTTTTTCTTTTTTCTCTCTCTTTCCTTGAGTTCCCAGTTTCGCTTTTGCTCTCTTTCCTGCTCTTTCTTGATAAATTCTTCTGTGGATATCTCTGTCTTAGTCTTGTTAATTTTGTTTACTATTGCATTTTCCTTCTTAGCAACTAGTATTCTTTTCACTTTTTTTGGGTTATTAAAGGTAACCGTTCCAATATCCATTGATCCATCTGTGTGTAAGTTATCAACTGGAGTATATATGATAGTTATATTATTCAACTTGTTTGCCTTAATCGAGTTAGCTTTAGTAAGTTGAGCCACCAGCTCAAGTAAGTCTTCCTCAAGCTTTAAATCTTCAAATTTTACATTCAATTTATCTTCTGGTAATTCCAAATAAAGATGAGCAGACGAATAGTTATCTACATGAAACCAAAGGTTTTTCTTGTTAGAATGCTTAATTAGTGGGTCATTTTCAACCTTATCCCTACCCATATATATTACATATTCCAGACCCGAATCACCAAAACCAAAGTCATCATCAAGTTCTGATTTTGTAATTACCTTGAAATAGAATACCATCCTTATATCCAGACTACTTATTCTATTAAGAAATATTTCACATAGTTAATTTTTTAGTGTATTACTAAATACAGGATGCAGATACAGCATTTCTACACTTTCTCAAACAAATAGTTCGGAATTTCAGACTACCGGTATTGAATTTATGATACATTTACCAATAAATCTTTCCAACTACTTTCAAAATTATTCATACTATCGCCAAGTTCAAACTATTACAAAGCTATTCATACCAAGGTATTTTTTAAGTATTGCTTAATTTTATCTTTCCACATGCATTTTTTTCATTTTCAAGATATATTTTTCCTCTCATTCTAAAGTGTTGAATTTCGTTTACAATAGAGAACAAACAATCCTTGTAAATGTTGATTCAATATTTGCCTTTTTTTAGAATAATTTGGACAATCGATTAATTCACACCGTTCCTTTTCTTCTCCAAGTATAAGTAGTTAATTTACAGCCAGATAAGTGGAACACCCTTCATTCATGTCACAAAACTTTTTCTTAAGCTCAACAGAATATTTGTTAATCTTCATGTTCTTTTCATTAGATTAAATCAATCTCTATTTTAGATAGTTGTTTTAAATTTGTACCATTTTTAATTTACAATTTTGGATAACCACAAGCAGTCTCTAGATAACATACAAAGGCTCATTTACATTATCTACAAGTAAAACCAACAGTTTTAGTTTTATAATATTTCATCGAATAAGTGGCCAAGCCATATTTGTAAATGAATTTATCGTCAGCACTAATACTCTTTAATTAGCAATCACTTAGACACATATGATTTGCAGTTGAATAGAGTAATGTTTACAGGTTATACCGACAAATTATTGATCGGAAATATAACCGATTATACGAGATTCATTGAACCGGAACTATGAGTTATTTAACTAATGTATTAATTATGAGATATCCTCACTACTTCTAACATGCAACCTATTGTAGTAGATCCATACAACGATCTGTATTATTATTGAACCCCATGATCTTGTACAGGATATGTTCCTCCTTCCATATGAAGATAAGTCTTCAAGCTGCGAGGTCTCTTACATTTGTTTTCAAAACACTCATATGCACAGATTTATTTACTGTGCAGCATCTTATCCATACATAGAGAATTCTTAACGTTACTGTATAATACCAAAACTAGTACTTCTGTCTGAGCGGGTAAGCAAAACTTTCCGAAAAATTAAGTATCCTCTCTTTTCAGCATTGCTCTTCTTGGTATCTATGCAAAAGAAGTGAGAAAGGACAATGCTTCAAACATACTCCACAACGAAATACAAGTGGTACTAGAACCAGCAGTATTCTAATTACACAATATCTCAACTACACAGCGTAACATTAAGATATGAAGTATTCAGATTACATATTTTTGTTTAGCTCATACAGGGACTGATCTGCACACAGTATAAACCAGATATAAGATCCCATTTAACCCATCTCTATTAGCCCTTTCGAAAGACCAGTTCGATAGTATACCAACAAAGGGGGTATTACCAGTGTGCAGTTTGACAATAATAGCATTTTTCTCTACCGTATCCTTGACGTTATCATCCCTTGTAGCAACCCCATTCTCGCAGGAGGGAATCTCGAATTTCTCAAGCGCGATCTGAAACAATAGCCTTGAGAATTACTCAATATGTATAAAAGTTGGAAACCAGCCAAATGTAGTATCAAATATTTCTTCTCTCAATCCACTCATTCACTTTAACCTTTCTAGGACATTTCCTTACACAGTAGGTGCTATACACTATCATCTAACTATCCTCATTCTTTTAATTCTTTCCAACTAGATACATTCACTATAACATATTTCAAGAGCTATTGAGCTGGTTCAATATAAAGATTTATTCACAGACATACAATAACTATTTGTGACCAAATTACATTATTTCAATACATATTAAATTTCCATTCATTTCATTAACAAAATACCATGATAGACTACGAATCACTCTTGGAGTTTGAAGAGTGCCTTCGCCTGACTAGTACTAGAGATAACAGTCTCACATTGACCAATTTGGAGCAAAAAATAGAGTTTAACAGGATACGGGAAGAGGACGATGGTGATTGGAGTGAGTTCACAGAGGAAGACTTGAATTCTGCGATTCTTGCTTATGATGCTACTAAAGACGAGTTCACAGTGTGCTCTAATTGCGGCATTCAGCTTGATGAATTACTGGAGAAGAAATGCTGTAAATCGTTCATTACAAATAATCATTTGAGTAACCTCGAAAAATCGTACTGGCTATCGTTCATGAATAATCCTAGCAGAACAATAAACACTTTACCAAACTATACAGAAATGCTTTTCCTCCAGCAAGGAATACCACATCAGATACGGTCCATAATTTGGAAAAAGATATTTTTGATGAATAATAGGAAAGTTCCAGAAACATCCATATTAGTATTGAAGAATTTCCAACATTCGTACAATCAAGAGATTTCAAAACAAATAAGTAAAGATTTGAACCGTACCTTTCCAACTGTAAAATTTTTCAAGAAACAAGAAACAATCGACCTGTTATCTACTATTCTAAATGTATTTGCAAATTTTGATGTCGAACTTGGCTATTGTCAGGGTCTACTCTTTTTAGTTGGTACCTTATTTTACCAATTTCAAAGTGACAGTGATTTAACCTTCCATGCTTTAATAAGTATTATGGAAATAGAAGCAGAGTTGCATGATATTTTCACTCCTAAAACCATGTCTTCTATGCTACAAAAATGGTGCGATGAATTCATGTCAATTCTTGAATCTATTGATAAAGAATTGTATTTGCATCTTAAGGACACTGTAGAAGTGAATGCTTTTTTACATCAATGGTGGCTTTCTTTTATGTCGAGCCATACTCCTGATACTTCGCTTGTGAATAGGATTATGGACTTTTGCATTATCCAAGGTTGGAAAATGGGAATGTTCAAAATATCCTTGGGATTATTAATTACTAACAAGCCTATATTAATGACTTTGGAAAAAGAGGATGATGGTGTGATTTACCAGCATTTACTCTATGAAAGTAAATGGGGAGTAGTGGTCAAAGATTTAGATTCGTTCTTCACATCAATTTTAAAGTGGGATGACTCGATTTTTGCATCCATTAAGAGTTTCTATGAACCAGTTCCTAAAGAAAGATCCTATGAAGCTATGTTTGGTAGTTTCAAAAACCTTTCACTTAGTAAGTCTAGAAATAGGTCGAACAGTGATACCAGCCAAAAAATCTCCAATTCTAATAATTTCTCAATGTCATCCTTGTTCTCAAACAAACCATCATCAGAACTTGACTCCATATACTCTGATATTAGTGATTCTAGTGAAAGCAAGTCTTTTACTGACTATCTCAAGATTTCAAGTATCACTAGGAAAAGAGGTTCGTATGTCTCGGAAGGAGATCAAATTGCTGCATTGAACTCACAATTACTGGAAGAAAATCAAAAATTGAGACTTTTACTAGATAAAGCAAAATCCTTATTACGTGATAATGGCATAGATGCCAAAGAGATTGAGTATGTATCTAATACTTGTATAGATATTTAGCTTAAATTTGAATACATATTAAATGCCTATAGGTTAATTTATTACAAAGTTTTACGGGCTGTTTAATTGAGAATACTTAAATCCGGGTAAATATTTATTACACAAAAACTTTTTAAGTGGCCAAATCGGCGGGTTTAAATAATAAATTATATAGTATTAATTGATTTAAAGAATTAGAATTAGTATATTAGACTACTGATTAGATCTATTATACTAGATAAAGAAAACGTATCTTATATTCATTTGAATTCATCAATTGAATTGCATAACTATAGAATAAGAGAAACAGTTGATATCAATTCACATCAACTGGATACAAGTTCTTAATACTAAACATCAAAATTCTAAATCGTGTTTGAATCACCAAATAAAAGCCCAAAGGGCCTCCAAGACTTAATTAATCAACCACAGCATTTTTACGAAGAAGATCCTGAATTAGTAAAAGTTATATTAAACCAAATATCTATACTAATTGTAACATTAAACGAAGAGAATTTCACATCGCACAGCAAACAGATTAGATACATCTTACAAGAATATCAATCTGAAACAGTTAGTACAGTCATTGTCCATAGTTATTTTGAAAAGTTAATTTCCTTTGTAAAGCTTGCTGATCAAAAAGAACTATCATTAATTGAAAGATTATTTCAAATCGAATTAGGTGTAATTGCTAGGGATTTAAATAATTTAGAAGTTTTATTTGCTCACTTAGACAAGTTATTCAAATCCAAACCTGATATTGTCGATTTTGTCAACAGATTTGATTGTGATATAGTATTATCATTTATTATCTTAATCAAGTTTCATTCATCAAATTCTTCTGAGTCAGTTAAAGCTTATATTCAAGAGAACTCCTCAAAGCTATTGTCTTATATTAAATCTAAAGAATTTCCACCTACTTATAATTGGACTTTAGTTTTAGATTATATTTTAAACACTCCATTTTTCCCGTTTGTTCACAAACTACTTACTTTAAGTTCATTAAAAGCACTTAAGTCTACTATTGAACCAATTAACAAATTCTATCAGAATATTTTAAAGATGTCATTTAAAGAACTTGTCGTAGAAATAGGACCAGAATCGGTAGTCCCCGAGAGGTTATTAGCAAGTTTACTTCAGATCAAACAGGCGGAAGTAAACCAATCCATTGCAGTTATATTGGGAGAAATATTAATTCCAAAGTCTCAAGGTTTAGGCGGTGCGTTGTCAAATGCCAATAATTTACCTGAAGCAAATGCCAAAGGTTCTCAATTACAATATTGTTTCCGTGTAATCGAAAATGAGCAAAAACTTGTTATAAATTGGTATAAGGTCTTTTCTTTTCTTCATGAATTTTTATATGACGCTTCTGCTCATAACATTCAACCAGCAATTGCTAATATTATTCAATTTTTGTCATGCTTGGATTTTAAAGAGGGCTTAATAGATATTTTTTTAAGTTATGATTGGTGGTTTAGCAAAGCATTCCTATACATTTTGCATACCATGGATCCTCAACAGGGTTATGATATATTGCCTCTGAACAATTTAGCTCTTTGTTTTCCGGAAGATGATAATGAACAAACTAAGGAGCAACATATTTCCATGAGGAATATTTTACGTTTTATCAGCATCGCCAAATTAGAATTGACTGTATTGATGAAGATCCAACTGCAACAACAATTACCCCAACAGCAAATAAGCGAGCAAGAGAGAAAGCTTAATATATACTTCAACCAGGTTTTTGAGCATGATTATCGTGTATACCCTGAGTATTTAATAGCAGGTGCCCTTACTATTGTTGATAAAACACCCTTTATTGTGGATTTGATTGACACCCTTTTTACTTTACTAATGGATGGAAATTTACCAGTATTGAAGAAGGTTTTATTGAAGTTCAAGGAAATCGACGTTGAATTAACTATTAATAAATTGATAGATTATTATACTAAAAGACCAATTCCTGAATCAATTAACAAAATTTTGAAATATGCAGTTGAAGTTAACTTAATTGATGAATTGATAAACAAACTTTGGTCGTTGAATTTTAAACTTGGCTTGTCTTTCTTAATTAATGCCTCTGAATATGGCTATGATTATAAAAAACTTATTGAATCGAAAATTAACGATCCTCAATTTAGAGGCCCGTTCTGTCAAGCATTATTAGAGATATTAGAAGCTAGAGCATCACAGGATTTTGAAAAGGGGCAACAGCAAGCTCTGAATGCAAGCAACGAGTTTTATAAGCCTTTAAGTATTCCTACGGTGTATTACCTTTTAGAAAAGCTTAAATCAACTAATGGTTTGATCGACGCAGATAGATTGAAGAACCTTCAACTTCTGCTATTGACAACTTATCCAAGGTTGATCAATTTTGGTTGTGGTCACGATGAAGCTATTCTCGAAAATTGCAGAGAATCAAACTCTTTCACTACAAACGTTGAACAAGAAATGAAAGCGTATTATTCAAAAATGTATAACAAGGAAATGGAGATTAAAGATATAGTTGAAATGCTAGTTAGGATGAAGGTTAGCGATACACCCCATGATCAGGATGTTTTTGCTTGTATGATTCATTCTTTACTTGATGAATATAGATTCTTCTCAGAATATCCATTATCAGCCTTGGCCTCAACCTCATTATTGTTTGGTGCATTATTAGAAAAAAATTTGATTCAAGGAACAACATTAACAGTAGCTTTAAATTTTATTTGGGAATCTTGCAACCAGCCTCAGGATTCTCATATGTTTAAATTCGCTGTGCAATCTTTATACAACTTTAAGTCCAGGTTACATGAGTATCCTATTTACTGTAAGCATTTGCTCGAGTGCCAATCATTATCATCACATGCAAAAATGTACCAGATTGTTAAAGATGCAGCTAATGGTATTCCATGCAGTGGAAGTAATGTCACTCCATTACCCGAAACGGGTCCTAAGTACCAATCTATAACCGTTTCAGATAAACAAGTAGGATTCGTTCCTCAAGAAGTTCCTGATGAAACTAATTCAGACAAATTGTTATTCCATGTTAACAATATGACTAGTGATAATTTAAGGTTAGATGAGATTAAGCAAATACTAACCGAAAAGCATTTTCAGTGGTTTGCAAATTACTTGGTGTGTGATAGGGCTAAGACAGAACCTAATAACCATGGTTTATATTCCACTTTGGTTAGAGAATTAGACAATATCGTATTTTACGAATATGTGTTAAATGTTTCGCTTAAAGAAGTTGAACGTATAATCAGGAACTTTAAAGAGTCTTCTATTGATAGAAATCACTTGAAGAATTTGGGAGCTTGGCTAGGAAGAATAACATTAGCTAGTGATAAACCATTAAGGAGAGATCAAATAGCCTTAAAGTTTTTGTTAGTTGAATCTTTTGACTTTAAGTCTTTGCATTTAATTATTCCTTTTATTTGTAAAATCTTGGATCAGGCTCAATATTCAAAGATTTTTAAGACTCCAAACCCTTGGGTTTTAGGTGTCATTAAGGTGTTAGCCGAACTTTATGAATGTGCAGATTTGAAATTAAATTTAAAGTTTGAAATCGAAGTCTTGCTTAATTCCTTTAAATTAAAGATAAATGATATTACTCCTTCCACTATCATAAGAAATCACAATCCCAAACCTGAAGAATTGGCTGCAATGTTTGGTATCCACCCTGAAACTGTTACATTGGCTAATAGTATGTCTAAATTGGCTATTGGTGCTGCTGAATCGACTAATCAACCTCCAACGCAAGCTCAACAACTTGCAATTCCACCACAACAACCACAAGCACCTCAAGTTGAATCCAATTTGGACACTTCGTTTAGCACCTTAATGGGAAATACTATATTCACCCAACACGCAAACTTACGTAGAGCATTCCAAGCATCATTATCAAGGGCTGTTCGTGAATGTGCTGTTCCTATCTTAAGCAGGGTGTCAGAAGCAGTTTTGACAACTACTGAGGCAATGATTAGTAAAGATTTTGCCCGTGAAGCTGATTTTACTAAGTTCCGCAACAGTTACCAAAACTTGGCTCAAAAATTGGCACATAGTATGGTTATTTGCAGTGGTCGTAAGATTTTAAGTGAAACTATTGAGGCAACCATGTTACAGTTATTAGGGAATGATCCTAATGAAATTCCTTTACCTGAGTTGAGTTCTGCAATTCAATCCAACGTTGGTTTATGTGTTGATATAGTTGATAAGATTGCTATTGACAACATCAGCGAATTGATTGATGATCGTATGCTAAAATATAAGGTTGCTAGAGAACAACACAAAGATGGCGAGCCTTACACAGAAGAAAACGTATCTGATTACGCCTTGAAATTACCTCAACCATTGGGTATAAAACCAGATGGAGTTAGTCCAAGCCAATATAAAATATATGAATCTTTTGGTTCCAATACGCTTACCATCAGACAGGAATTAGCTCAACAACCAGAAGTACCATTAACTCCTCAACTTGCTGTTGCGCCCGAAGAGGTTATATCTGTCGAGTCTCTTTTCAATGCCATTACTCAAAGTTGCGATAAAGCAATTCTGTTATTATCTGATGTTTCAGAAACCCAATTAGCCGATCTTTCTGCAAACCATCCTATTATGGTTGCTTTGACTCAAGCTTTGACAATTGCTCAAAATAATGTTCTCAAATATCCAGAATTATTATTAAGAGCAGCTCAATATGCTGTAAATTGTCTTTTTACCCAGACTCATGAAAATCCTATGAGCACTGAAATTTACGTGGTTATGTTGGATAAGCTATGCGAATTCTCTCCATCCACTGCTAAAGATGTTACCTGGTGGCTTGTCCATTCTTCAGACCAGCGTAAGTTCAACACGCCTGTAATATTCTCTTTATTGAAGGTTCAATTAGTACAAGCTACAAAGCTAGACTCTTCTATCGGAAAGCTCATTAGTGAAACAAATAATCCTGTTGTTGTCAAGTTTGCTTCTAACTTATTGGCTAATGTTTTCAGCTCTAATGAAACGAGACCTATTGCTTTGAGATCAGAATTTGCTTTTACATTAGAGGCATTAACAAATTACAGTCCTGAAGATACCCTGGAAGAAGTAGTTCAAGCTATGGCCGCTCGTGAAAATTTATTCGAGTTATTAGAGAAAACATCTGTTTCCGTTTCTAATCATCTCTATGCTCAAATGGGTTATATATTTACTGAATGGATTAAATTGCTTACTCATGGCGAGAAGACCACAGAATTGCTGAATCATTTCATAGAAAATCTCTTGAAAAATGAGATTTTGACTGATCCTGTGCATTTTGAGACTTTCTTTAAAGCAGCAACTGACATTTCAGTAACAGTATTTGCCACAGAACACGAGTTGAGAACCAGAACCCAACGAGAAACGTATCTTGCTGTTGATACATTGGCAATGTTAATTGTAAAGATTATTTTACGTTTCTCTGATGCTGAAATGGCTATTGACTACTTGAAGAATATATTGGGAGTAATAACATTTGTTATGACTAACGACCATGAAGATTCCAAGGGTAATTGGAATGAAAGGGCTTATTTTAGATTTTTCTCTTCCTTATTATCTACATGGAATGATGCATCTATTACAGATGCTGATGCCACTGTTCAATTTGATGGATTATTTTATCCATTAATTGGTGACGTATTTAATGCTCTCCAACCAATTATCTTACCAGGATTTACGTTTGCTTGGGTTTCATTGATTGCCCACCGCATGTTCTTACCAAGATTACTCGAATTACCTAATAGGAATGGTTATGCTACTGCAGTAAAACTTTTATCAGCATTATTGAAATTCCAATCTAATTATTCCAAGGATTCTAATAATGATGTTATTAATGTTGTGTTTAAAGCTGTAAACAGAATATTTGTCAGTTTATCTTTGGACTATCCTGATTTCTTGGTCGAGTGTCACTATCAATTGATTACAGCTATTCCTCCAGGATATGTTCAGTTGAAAAACATTGTGTTATCTGCTACTCCAGCTCACGTGATCGTACCTGATCCATTTACTGTTGACTTGAATTCCGAGCTGTTAGAAGGGGCCAACTCGGCTCCGTATGTTGCTTATAAACCTATCGATGATTTATCAGTGGTAGGATTAAAGAAACCCGTCGAGAACTTCTTAAGAATTCCAGCCCCGGCATTGATGAGATCTATTTATAATGCCACAAAATTGAACCATCCAAAGGAAATTTCTTATTTTGGAATGGATACCATTAATTATAACGACAGACTTATTAATGCCTTGGTCTTGCATGTTGGAATTTCAGCAGTCGATGATAAATTACCGAATAGCCAGATTTTTAATCCTAAGTCTTCTCATGTTGCCTTATTAGTTGATTTGATGAATTTTGGCTCTATCGAATTCAAGTTTCATGTAATCACCGCAATTGTCAACCAATTACGTTATCCTAATAGTCATACCTATTGGTTCATTGATACTATTTTACACTTGTTCAGTTCGACTTCAATCTGGGCCACTTCAGCAGAAAGAACTATGATTCAAGAAATGATTGTGAGAGTGTTACTTGAAAGAAGAGTGGTAAGTAAACCTCATCCATGGGGATTGACAATTGCATTTGCTGAATTGATTAAGAATTCTGATTACGGTTTCTTTGAGCTCCCATTTGTTAAGAATGCTCCACTGACAATGAAGGAGATATTTGATGCTCTAGCTGCTAATTTTAAAGGATCTAGCCAATTTACTGAATCGTGAATTCACCAACGTGTATACTACTTGTATAATATTTAAATCTAAACTAGTCTTTATAAGTATAATTGTAGCATCTCGCACTACCCTGGTCGTCTGTTAGACCACAAATCTCAAATCGATTGTAAACAGACAAATAAACCAAAAGAAGGTAATATATCGAAATAAAGTATAATCATGTCCCGTGTGAAAAGAATCGCCAAGGAACTTGAAGAATGCCGTCAAGATACTCAATCAGGGGTCCTGTTAAGATTGAATAACGAAAATGATTTAACAAAATTAACTGGTTTTTTTAAAGGTCCACCGGGTACTCCATACGAAGGAGGTATGTTCCAAGTAGATATTAACATTCCTAATGAATATCCTTTTAAACCACCACAAATGAAGTTTTCTACTAAGATATATCATCCTAATATCTCTTCCGTTACTGGTGCAATTTGTTTAGATATTTTGAAGGATGCATGGACACCAATTTTAACATTAAAGAGTTCATTAATTTCATTACAATCACTCTTACAGTCACCGGAGCCAAGTGATCCGCAAGACGCCGAAGTAGCCAAACACTACATCAGCAACAGGAAAGGATTTGAGGAAACTGCAGCATACTGGACCAAAATCTATGCCAATGATGGTACTGATGGAAGTGCCAATTTAAGTGATTCAGCTTTATATGGTATTGATGACGAAATTGTTAACCAATTTGAGAATATGGGCTTCCCTAGGGACAAGACTATTGAAGTCTTAAGAAGATTAGGTATCAAGAGTTTCAATCGTGTTTCCAATAAGGCTGAATTAGAGAACAAGATCTTGGAAGAATTATTAAAAGAATGCCAATGAATTACAGGAGATATAATATCTCTGCTCTATGCTGCATTGACGATATACCGATCGCAATGTGCTGTATATCTGACACATTCAAATGCATATGCATATATGTATATACTTAATATAAAATATCATGAAAAGCGATTTATATCACATCCTCTATTATCTCATTAATCTCTTTATTCTTCATTATTAAACTTCTACAAAATTTCTACATAACTACGTGATAAATATGTTACGATTCTAAATGAAGTTTTCATTAGCAATTGTCCACATACTCATTTTGGCACTTCTTGATACGAACTACCCCAAATCCTTTCATACTATATTTTCATCCTTCATATGTGGTTCAGATCCTAATGTGATTAATATCCAAAACGAATTACCCAAAATCAAAATACTGACTGTATATTAATAGTGGATATTCATCTCCAATACAAGATAGTGAATAAAATATCTCTAATTTTTTTCTTTTTTATAATAAAAGCGTGATTTCTATGAAAAGTTTTGTTATTACTTCAATTCTTTAGATAGCAAACGTTGGTATTTAATGTCTTGATTGCTAGTGACCTACCTTGTATCTGATCTACATTATAGGAGTCGTGTGCGCGCCATCAATATTGAGCATTTTTTTTTTCAATGCTAACCATGATACTTCACTATCGAAGAGAGTGTTATAATTTTACCAAATAGCAAGATAGTATTGATTTAGTAGAAGCGTTCAATGACCACAACTTCACCAAACACGACCCAACAAAAGGCCGAAGATCAGATGTTGTTAAGCGACCGTGCGGCCTCTATTGGATGGTTTTTTATAGAATCGTATTATGACTTCTATAACAACAATATCGAGAATATTCACAAGATCTACCGTGCTGATGCATCTATCAGTCACAACAAGTTTCCTATGGATGTGAAAGAGCCTAAAACTATATACAAAGCTTCAGGAACCAAGGCAATTAAGACTAGATTTGCTAATGAGTCAAGCTTAAAACACACTAACAGAATCGTTGTTACTAGTGCCAATTTTGAGGTATGCTTGAACGATAAGATCTTAATCGTTGTTTGCGGAGAATGGTCTAAGAATGGATCTTCATATTGGCAATTTACTCAAACTTTCCTTTTAACTCCTGGTAAAAAAGAAAATTCCTTTGATGTTGCTAATGATATCTTAGTATACATTGATTTGGAGGAAACTAAAGATGAACCTATCATCGTGACTGAAGAAGAAAATACCACGGAGAATAAGTCGAATGGCTCAGTTCCAAAAGAAGCTGAAACTATGAAGTCTTCTACTGAACCAAAAGACAAAAAGCCAGAGGAAATAAAGGTTCCTAAGACTGCTGCAATTAATCCAATTGCAAAAGATGTTGAGGATGTAGTAGAAAAGAAGGATGTAGCACAAGAAACCAAATCTAAGAAGAAGGTTGAGCCAGTTGTCGCTGAAAAGATCGAGGTTAAAGCTCAAGAAAAGAAACCAGTAAAGACTGAGCGTGAACCTGAACCAGAAGTCATTTCTGAAAAGGAAAAAGTGGAACAGGAGAAATCTGAACAACCTCAAGTTGACAGCCATACTTCTGCTGCAGATGCAACTGTTACCACTGAAGAAACCGACAAAAAAGATAAGGAAATAAAGAAGGAAAAGGTGGTAACACCAGAGCCAAGTGAATTAGAAACTGAAAATACCAGTAAATCTGGGACTCCATTGTCATGGGCTGCATTGGCTTCACAAGCAGCCCCTCTTAAGCATTCTAATAAGCCATCTATTTCCTCTCCATCTCAGGTCATCACCCCACCTTCTTCAAAAGCCTCTTCACAACAACCTCAATCACAACCACCCTCTTTGTCATCCCAAACTCCTCAACAACAGCAACAAAATATAAAATACAAGAAGGAAGATTGGTTTCCAATCTACATTCGTGGTGTTAAACAACTTGACGAAAAGCAATTAAAGGACCATTTAACCAAGAAGTTTGGTGGTATCAAGTTTTTCAAACCTAACGGCAACATTGCTTTGTGTGATTTCTTTAGCGAGGACTCGCAGAAGAAGGCTTTGGAGGCCAAGGAAACTACTGTTGATAATATTACAATTCAATTGGAGCATAGGGAATCTAAGGCTTCGAATAATGGGGGTAAAAAAGTTAAAGATCAAAAGGAAAAAATAAACGGTGATTCAAAGCGTGGCAGAAATGATAAAAAGCAGAGTGGCAAGAAAAACAAATCTACTTCATCTTAGATATAGGCATCTACATGTATTTTAATACAACTTATATAGTACTAATATAATAGATTAATCTTTTATTTGATCTTAGACAACGCACGACTATTCTCATATTTTTCTATTTTTACCTCAGCCTTGTAAAGCTATCATTATAAATATTATAAAGGCAGTCAAAGAATACTAGGTAATGGATTTCTTACGGAGACGAAAGTCATCAGAAGACGATGATGAGCCTATAAATGGAGCTGTTTCTGATGTAAATAAGTCAAGGAAGCCACCTAATACGGCATTCAGACAACAAAGATTGAAAGCATGGCAACCGATTTTGACGCCAAAGACAGTAATTCCTTTACTATTTATTCTTGCAGTGATTTTTGCTCCATTAGGAGCTGCTATTTTACATACAACATACAATGTGGAAATGTTGTCTGTGGATTATTCTAAATGTCACGAACAATCGGGATCATTCGAAGATGTTCCTTCAAAATATGTGTACCATCATTTCAAGCATAAAAATACTGATCCGCAGGTGAAATGGAGGGCAGTGAACTATACTGATAGTTTTAAGGAAACAGCGCAAAGATGTGATTTGGAGTTCACTTTGCCAAAGGACCTTTCCGCTCCGATATTTTTGTACTATAAATTAACCAATTTTTATCAAAATCATCGTGAATATCTCCAGTCTTATGATTTAAATCAATTAAAGGGAGATGCTATTGCGTATTCAGATTTAACTAGTAATTGCAAACCTCTTAGGTCTAGTGACCAAAAAGCTATTTATCCATGTGGTTTAATTGCAAATTCTTATTTCAATGATACCTTGTACAATCCAGTGTTATTGAACTCTCAGAATAATCAAAATAATGAAACGTACGAGTTTTCTACGTCAGACATATCCTGGCCCTCAGATCGTTCCCACAAATTCAAAAAGACGAAATACTCTCCAGATGATATTGTCCCTCCTCCAAACTGGTATAAAATGTTTCCGGAAGGATACAATGAGACTAACATTCCAGATTTATCCCAATGGGAACACTTACAGAATTGGATGAGAACTGCAGGTTTGCCTTCATTCTACAAACTTTATGGGAAAAATACCACTGAAACATTATCGTCAGGCACATATCTGATGTCTATTGACTTGAATTACCCAGTGACTATTTTTGGAGGCTCCAAGACTGTGGTCATTACTACCAATTCTATCTTTGGGGGCCGTAATATGGCTTTAGGAATAATCTATATTGTAGTTGCTATCGTTGCGTTGGTATGTGGCGTGGGCTTTTTACTTCAACATTTAATAAAGCCAAGAAGAATAGGGGTTCACGATTTTTTACAAGGAAATAACCAGATCAGTGCTGATATATCCAACTATAGAGATCAGTTATAAGTCGTACAAGGCAATTATGAACCTCAATACGTTAACGTACACCATAAATTCATTTCAAAAAGATTCTAATAAAACATTATCGTAAAAGATATACTATGTTATATAGGAACTACGATATAGCTTCTAACCTTTATATGGTTTTAAATGGCCATTCATGATACGAATCTCCCTAATTCCAAATTAAAATTTATCCTCCAAATCGAACTGTTCTTATATAAGAGTATATAATTATTTTACACTCATTCTACTCAATTGTTGTACTGTAATCTCACTTAATGTTGAGTCTGGAGTTGTAGGCAATAATGTTACACAAAAGCAAATTGTGAACAATTGATCAATTCTTTTCTCAAAGAAAGATAGAATAGAAATTTAAAAGCCATCATTTTCGACACAATAACTAAAGGTAACAGTGACAGAAACTCAAGCAGGTTAAGTTTTATACGTTAATTTTTTCCAAGAATCTTTAAAGTTGGCAAAATTTGTACTATAGCCAAGCATTTTTTCTAATCTTGTATTATTGTTATTTAATAGAATTAAGAAGTCACGATGAATGTCAACCCACACCTTCAGTACTTGCAGCAACAACAGCCGCATCAAGCGATCAACACGAATGGTCAATCACCCCAGGTTTCCCAGCTTCAATTACAGCAACAACAACTTCAAAGACAACAACTTCTCAATCATCACTTACAACAGCAATTAGGTGGTAATGCATCAACCCACTCCTCTTCAAACCCAATAGCGGGATTAGTTAATGGATCTGTCAGTGGTCAAGTTGGTGGACCAGTAAATGGAAATATTGGTGCTCAGAATGTCAATCCAGTACTCCAGTTACAATTACAACAGCAACAACAACAGCAGCAGCAACAGCAGCAACAGCAGCAACAGCAGCAGCAACAACAAATAAATCTCCAATTACAGCAACAACAACAAACACATCAGCAGATTCAAAACTCACAAGTCCCAATTATCAAAGAGGTCTGGGCCCAAAACTTAGAACATGAATTCCATGCTTTGCGTACCTTTGCCAATGATAAAGCATCGTCAGTATACATTGCGATCCATCAGGAAATCCCCGGTATCGTAGCAAGACCAGTCGGAACGTTTAAGTCCTCATCAGATTATCATTTTCAAACATTAAGATCAAATTCAGATTTATTGAATTTGATTCAACTTTCAATGTGTGTAACTAAGATAAAGAATAATGAAATTAGTTCCTCCATAATTTGGCAGTTTAATTTCTTGTATGATCTTAATAAAGAGATGTACAATGAAGAACATTTGGCTATGTTAGCTCAAACTTCCCAAATTAACTTCTCATTGCATATGACTCAAGGTATTCTGCATTTTGCATTCTCAGAGTTGATTATTGAAAGTGGTTTACTTCTAGATACTTCAATAAATTGGATCAGTTATCATGCAGGGTATGATTTGGGTTTTTTAATAAGTTTATTGATAAACGATAACCTTCCTGTAAATGAAGAAGAGTTTTATTGGTGGTGCTCCAAGTACTTTCCTAACTTTTACGATTTGAAATTAATTGGTAACCAATTGTTGAATAAATCTAGTGATTCTGCAGAAAAGAGTCCAAATAATAAACCATCGATTGAGTACTTGGCTGAAGAGTTAAACTTATTACCTATTTCTCCACTTATTCGTCAATATTTTTCTACATCCACAAACGGACAATTTCCAGGACACCAACAGCAAATAACTTCCACATTACATGCATACTTATCTATGGAGTGCTTCAAAGAATTATTAAGACAGGCAAGTTTTGATATTAATACTATTTTGAGATTTAGGGGTATAATTTGGGGATTAGGTGGAGCATTTGGTCAAGCTAGTGGAGAACAAGCTCAATCTCAAAATGGCTATATACCTACTCCGTCTACTCCTGCTGCTACCAAGAGTGGAATGGTTCATTTTGGAAGGCCGCTTTAAAATCGAAAATTGCTAGTTTATGATTTCATAGTTTACATTTATACTCGACACTTCATGTAAGGTAAATGAATCAACACACTATACGTCTACCGGATAAGTAAATATCTTGTAATTAACGATTATAATATAATTAGTATTTTATGCAAATATATATGATCTCTAATATACACTATTAATAAAGTAACAAAACATAAAAGTTATCTCAATCCTTAATACCATCCCACTCTTCGTCCTCAACTTTATCAGTCTTCGTTCTCTTAGCTTCCCCGGATTTCTTCTCTTCTCTTTCTTCTCTCTTTCTCTTGTAATGAGCTTTCTTATCTTCACCAGTTCTTTCTTCTTCGTCCTTTGGAGGAGGAACAAACCAAGGTATCTTACCTCTATTGAAATCATTTAAGATCTGTTTAGAGACTCCACTTTCATCAGGTTCACCACCCTTAAGTAATCTACCTTGTTTTCTAGCTATAATTTCTATAAATTCATTACTTGCTTGTTCCAATAACGATTCGTCGTCTTCAAACTTAGCCCAGCCTTTAATTTCATATGTCCTTTCCAAATGCTTACGCTCACATTTCTTTAACATATCGGGTATATATTGTTCGGGATGAGATACATGTTCAACTCTAACCACTCCTCTGAATAAAATATCAGATTCAGAATCTTTCAGTGAAGGTGGAACAATACCAGGACAGTCAATTAAGAAAATCCTTTTCATTAAAGTAATATATTGCCAAACTTTCGTCTCACCTGGGATTGGTGCAACAGTACAAACCTTTTTACGACGTAAGGTATTAATAATGGAAGACTTACCAGTATTTGGATATCCAATGAAACCGACAGAAATTTGCTTACGGTCAGAGTGTAAAGTAGAAAACTGACGTAATAATTGAATTAAAGAACCTTTACCGAAAGAATTAGTTATAGAAGCATGGAATGCTAATGTTGGATAAGATTTTGATAAGTGCTTTACCCATGCAGCCTAAAGATGTTAGTATAATTTCCCAAAAGTAATAGAAGTTGTGTCTTTGATGTGTTCAGTAAAATGGTTCAATGAAAAATGGGGTTATAAGAGAAAAATGTCGGTTTCTATACTACGAAACAATTCATTGTGATGAAGAAAATCTTCGAATAGTTTCAACTCAAAAAGATCCCGTATCCATCCTAAGTAGAGCAATAAAAACTATCGCTCAAGAAGATCAAATCAATACCAAAACGGTATAGAACCTATCCGAAAATAAGGATCAAGGCGGATGGAATCAATCTTCCAACGACGTAACAGGTAACATTGTAAATAAACGTCGAATAAATCAACAGAATGCCACCCTGACAAAGGTCCTTGGGATAAAGAGAAGAAAAGAGAAAAGAAAGGTTTAAAACCTTGAATCACATCAAATACCAATTTCCAACAAAAAAAAATAAAAAATAAACATACCGCAACCCAAGTTGGTACCAAATCACACTTATTCAAAACATAAATTAAATGCTTGTGGGGACATTCGTCCCTGATAAAATTTTCCACTGTATCACATTTTGTTCCTAACGGATCCCTTGCATCTAATACATGAATGACAATATCAGAAGAATCAATAACTTTATATAACTCATTCCAAATTCTTTTAGATTGACCCTTATGGAAAATGGCTTCCTTTGCTTCTTGCGTGAAATCATCTTTATCTAAAATTGAACCACCCATTAAACCTAAAGTAGAATCTAATTCTTGTTTTTCTTGATATGCAGTAGATTCACTTTCAGTCAATTGTGCTAACTCATCTAAAGAAGAAGCAGCTATACTTCTTGGCTTCTTTCTTTGTTGCTTTGGACCAAATGCCAGGGAATATGACTCTGTTTCCAAGATCTTAGCTGTTGGAGACTCGGTTTGATCCTTTTCGTCCAACAAAGACATTGGCAATTTGTTTCTTCTTAACAAAACTTGATAAGAATCGTTTTTCTTTTGACCCATGGCTTCTCTAAAATGTGACAAAGCATCTTGGGCAATAACTCTTGTGTTTCCAAACCATTTTCTATTCGGATCAACACGAGCTGTAGGGGCGTCAGTACTTTGTAATGCAGCAGCTTGAATGATTTCACCTTGAGCATTACGTACAGCCCTACCACTTTTATACATTTGCAAATGTTTTACCTTCTTAGCATCTCTGTAGAAATTTTCACCTTTGACACGGAGATTACCATCTCTGGTATCATTTTCCCTTACTCTTCTCTGCTTTTCTTTCTTTTGAGTACCCATTGCAACCTATGATATATGTAAAAGAACCTGATGTCAATTGAACAGAGATAACTTCTACGCTAGAAAAAGTTTTCACTAAATAAATTTAACTGAGACAAAAAAAAAAATTTTGGCATCTCTTCTTGAACGACATCTATACGACATTACTTAGATGTCGTATTCTTTTTGATTTAAGTGCATCATCAATACTTGCATAGATAACCACCATTATAACATAAAAAGGGGGAAATATTATGGTTGAAAGTAATAATAGGTTAAAAGATGCTATTGACTTTTCACCAATACAGGAACATTTCTTAAAGAAATATTTAATTGAGACCCGGTTAAAATACGAATTGCAGTTATTATCGAAACCAAAGAGCTGCGAGTTATTGGGTTATCCTTTCAAGACTACAAAAGAAGATGATTATACGTCGATGACACTATTGAAATTTTTCTTCAAGAATTTCGTGGTAACTTTTCCCTTTTTGAAATATAATTCAATTGAAAATCAAATTACTTTTTGGCAAAAGACTGTACAGCCATTTGTAGACAGCTTTAATCTGAAAACTATTTCAGATTCACAAGAAAGAAAGGAAAATGTGACTAAGCGAAGACAAGTGAACCATAAACTATTATCTGGGTTGCTATTATTTTTCAATTCCGTGTTAATTACAGAAAAAGACCTAGAGTACTTAAACAGTGATCATTTAAAGATCACGGATGGGGGTAGACTTGAAAAATTAGAGAAAAAAAAAGTCAGCTCAACATCTTTGAATGTAGGTTTAGATGAATATGAAAAAATGACCTTTGAAAATGATACTTATCTTAATATTGTTGCGGTTCAACACATAGTGCACGAGAATAAGCCAAAAAAAAATACATGGGGTATATTTGGGAATATTCTTTCGTATCACGATTCGCCTACACATAAGAGTAAGTATAAGTTTGTTGTACAAGTTGTTACTAGAAGAGAAACGGTTAATGGTTATGACTATAATTCCCATTTCATTGCAAGATCATATACAGAGTTTAAAAGATTAGAAAGTGGTTTAAAACGAAAATTTCCAGGGCTCATGTCTGGTGAAATTACTAAACTTCCTAGTAAATATAAAAATGACGAAGGCTTTAGTGAAGATAGAGAAATAGCCGATAGCTTTACTTCCGGAAAATCTAGCTTTCAAGATAATAAGTCGTTAAGGAGGGAAAAACTTAGGTTAGGGTTGAGAGGATATTTAAATTTGCTCATTAAATTCCCCGAAATATTGCATTCTGATATATTTTCTTCTTTCTTATCTGAAAAACAATTCAATTTCCAGTCTCTTTCTCCAACAGATAATGCTGACTATTTAATTAGACTTGATCATGAGAAATTAATGGTTCAAACACAACTTGAATTTCAAACTGAGACATCAAAAGTTGCAATCAAACTTGCAAATGATTTTGACAAATTCAAACAAAGTATAGTTAGAGACCCTGATACATTAACCAATCTTTTTAGAGATATTGGCCTAACTTCAGACATAAACAAATTATCTCCTCTACTTAAAACTTTTAATGAATGGTGCAAATTAGAAATATCTGCCACTTTATATCAGGTTTTCTTCACCCAGGATAACTCGAACGAATTTTTAAATAAATGTCAAAAGTTTCATAAGCTTTTCCCATATAACATTGTTTATGGAATCTTAAGATTTACAAATCCTGTTAAAATCGTTTCTAGAGTAGTAGACTTATTATTAGTAAATATTCCTACTTTCTCCTTGCCCAGTTGGGGCGGAAGTAAACATACTGAACTAGAAAAAGAAGCTAAGAATTCAGGATCCAAGAATTTATTATCAATGATATTTGTGATGCTTTTGAATGAAGATCTAAATGAATATGAAAAAGAGTTAGATACTTTATACAATGAAAAACTTAAAGGGGAAGACCGTATGATTATGGAAAAGGTGAAGGAATACTGTAGTGCACTGTATGCCGTGGTCGAAAATATTAAGGAAACCTCAATGCTTACAGGTAAGGATTTACTATTATCAATAATAACTAGTGATATCCTAGATACTAGAATTGAAGAATCGTCTTTAACCAAGTTAGAAAAGTCGTATGATGCTTATAGAGCTATTGATGGTAATGGGAATCTAGAAGAAGCGGAACTTTATATTAACTTGAAGCAGTATTGGCGAATTCTTTTACGAAAGAATGATAAACAACTATTTAAGCAATTGTGGCAAGAGCCAGAATTAACTATGCTAGTGAAGGATTTTCTTACGTTATTTTATCAACCGTTGATGTCCCTCTTTAGTAAATGTGATATCCATTTAATATTTAAAGATTTCCAGCGATTCATGAACGAGTTAATCCATGAACTTGTGACTTTGAATAATTCAGAAATCTACTATCTCACGTCAGATCAGATTTTCCATAGAATTAAAAATATTTTAGATAATCATGATAAATCAATATGGAATTTCATCCACAAGATATATACTAAGGATGACCAGGAGTTATTTTTGAATCTTATCAGATGGGTCCAGAAATTTATTGATTTATTGCGTCTAAAGTATGTGGACCCTGATAAAGTTAAAATTCATCTTGCCGGCAAGGTGGGTATAAATAATGATTTGTTAATGAAGCAATTAAGTCATATGATTAATAATACGCTTAAGAAAAGGATGCTCTTTAAGCAATATTTGTTAGAGAAATCGTATACTTCAGAGGAGCCAGTTCAAAATCAAATTGATAAACGGTGGACAGAATTAAATGAAAATGCATTTGGAAATTTCCTGACCAAGGATTTTGGTCTTAATGAGGATGATTTAGATGATTATAATATGCTTAATTCAGACTCGACGTTAAATCTACTGAATGAATTGAAGAAAAAACTACATGATATAGATACTTCTAATGACAAATATGGCACAAGTGAAATGGATAAATTTATGGATCCTTTTGAAGAGGATTTAATAGATTTACTTAAAATTCTAAAAGTATAGTTTATAAATATTTATTGTGATTAATAGAATGCTTTTATTTATTCCTTATTCAAACATATATCCAGTAGAACAGTAAACATCCTAATAAAATTATTGTTAAGGTGCCAAAAAAAAAAAACAATATGGACGAGACAGGAATCGAACCAGTGACCTTTTGCTTGCAAGGCAAACGCGCTACCAACTACGCCACACGCCCAGTTTTTTTATTTGTGTAAGGAAGTCAGTCCTAATAAGGTAATCGTATTGTGTATTGGTTATAAAGGTTAGCGATGTATTTATTAGATCTAACTCCCTTGTAGATTGAGCTACAA
>JAKUBG010000050.1:0-63533 GCA_030563145.1 Schwanniomyces polymorphus var. africanus
GATATATAACCCAATAGTTAGTGCTACAATAAAGATAACAATTCCCTTATATAATAAAGAATTAATTATATACAGTCCTGATTATATACCGGACACCAACACGATGATGAGATCACGTGATCTCATCTTTTGAAATTTTTTTTGGTTTTTCTTCCTGATTTTATTTTCGTGCTACTATACTATATATTATAAAAAAGTTTTAGCTTCAAACATTAGCACTACTTGAGTAATAGACATCATGGGGGCCCAGTTTAGAACTCTCGAACGTGAGAAACGTTTTAAGAACCCTCCTAAGGATAAGAGTGCTTTTCCATTATTGGAGGATGCTGTTGCACCACATGTGGGATCGTTCAATGCATTAACAGAAGGCCCAGATGGCGGGTTATTAAACTTAGCTGTTAAGGATATTGGAACCAAGACTATATTTGATTCCAACGAAACTGATAGATTAGGTAACAAATTAAGCATTAGAGTTGATTCCGTCCAATTGGCCAAACCTGCTGTCCCAGCCAATGATAAATTATCTCTCAACAGAAGAACATACCCATCTGAATGTAGAGAAAGAATGTCCACTTATAGATCAAGATTAATGTTAAAGGTCACATGGAGTGTCAATGATGGCGAAGAAATCTCCGAAATCAGAGAAGCAGGTCAAGTTCCTATTATGTTAAAGACCAATAGATGTCATTTAGAGAAGTTATCTCCTGAAGAGTTAGTACAACAGAAAGAAGAATCTGACGAGTTAGGTGGTTATTTTATTGTAAATGGTATTGAAAAGTTAATCCGTATGTTAATTGTTCAACGTCGTAACCATCCTATGGCTATTATTCGTCCATCTTTTGGTAACAGAGGAGCTCAATACTCTAAGTTTGGTATTCAAATCAGATGTGTAAGACCTGATCAAACCTCCCAGACTAATGTGTTACATTACTTAAATGACGGTAATGTTACTTTCAGATTCTCCTGGAGAAAGAACGAATTTTTAGTTCCAGTAATGATGATTCTTAAAGCCCTTATTGAAACCAATGATCGTGAGATCTTCGACGGTATTGTTGGTGCTGATACTTCTAATTCTTTCTTAACCGATCGTTTAGAACTCTTATTGAGATCTTACAAACAATACAACTTGCATTCTAGACAAGAGACCTTAGCATATTTAGGTGACAAATTTAGAGTTGTATTTGGTGCCTCTCCAGACGTATCTGATATCGAAGTAGGTAAAGAAGTATTGAAGAGAATTGTATTAGTTCACTTAGACAACAACAACGATAAGTTCAGAATGTTATTATTCATGATTAGAAAGTTATATTCCTTAGTTGCTGGTGATTGTTCTCCAGATAATCCAGATGCCACTCAACATCAAGAAGTCTTATTAGGTGGTTTCTTATACGGTATGATCATTAAAGAAAAGATCGATGAATATTTACAAAGTATTAAGTTACAGATTCAATCTGATATAAATCGTGGTATAGCTGTGAATTTTGATGATAGAAAGTACATGTCAAGAGTGTTCATGAGAATTAACGAAAACATTGGTCAAAAATTACAATATTTCTTATCTACTGGTAACTTAGTCTCCCAATCTGGTTTAGATTTACAACAAGTTTCTGGTTATACTGTCGTTGCTGAGAAGATTAACTTCCACAGATTTATTTCTCACTTTAGAATGGTCCATAGAGGTTCTTTCTTCGCCGAATTGAAGACCACTACTGTTAGAAAGTTACTTCCAGAATCCTGGGGTTTCTTATGTCCAGTACACACACCAGATGGATCTCCTTGTGGTTTATTGAACCATTTAGCTCATAAATGTAAGATTGCTACTGAAGCTTCTGATGTTAGTCAAGTTCCTAAGGCTTTATCACAATTAGGTGTTTCTCCAGCTCATGCTTTCGCTGCTGGTCCTAACTTGTGTTGTATCCAATTAGATGGTAAGATCGTTGGTTGGACTACTCATGAACATGCTAAGATCGTCGCTGATACTTTGAGATTCTGGAAAATTGAAGGCCAATATGGATTACCTTTAGACTTAGAAATTGGATATGTTCCTCCTTCTACTAATGGTCAATATCCTGGTTTATACTTATTCGGTGGACACTCTAGAATGATGAGACCAGTTAAATACTTACCATTGAACAAAGCTGATATTTTAGGTCCATTTGAACAAGTCTATATGAACATCGCTGTTACTCCAGAAGAAATTGAAAACAACGTTCACAGCCACGTTGAATTCTCTCCTACTAATGTGTTATCCATTTTGGCTAATTTGACTCCATTCTCTGATTTCAACCAATCTCCAAGAAATATGTATCAATGTCAAATGGGTAAGCAAACTATGGGTACTCCTGGTGTTGCGTTAGTTCATAGATCTGATAATAAGCTATACAGATTGCAAAGTGGTCAAACTCCTATTGTTAAAGCCAACTTATACGATGAATATGGTATGGATAACTTCCCTAATGGTACCAATGCGGTAGTTGCTGTTATCTCATACACTGGATATGATATGGATGATGCGATGATTATTAACAAGTCTGCTGATGAAAGAGGATTTGGATACGGTACTGTCTACAAGGTTGAAAAGGTTGATTTATCCCAATCCAGAAGAAGAGGTGATCCAATCTCACAACATTTCGGATTTGGTGACGACGAATGGCCAGAATCATGGAGAGAAAAGTTGGATTCTGATGGTTTACCACTCATTGGTGTCAAGGTTGAAGAAGGTGACCCAATAGTTGCTTATTACGACGACACCTTAGGTAAAACTAAGGTTAAAACTTACCATTCCAGTGAGCCAGCATATATTGAAGAAGTTAAATTATTAGGAGACGATAAAGGAGATTCTGAAGGTCAGCAATTGACCATCAAATATAGAGTCACAAGACAACCTCTTATTGGTGATAAGTTTTCTTCTAGACACGGACAAAAAGGTGTTTGTTCCAGAAAATGGCCTCAAGTTGATATGCCATTCTCCGAAACCGGTATTCAACCTGATGTTATCATTAATCCTCATGCTTTCCCATCTCGTATGACAATTGGTATGTTTGTGGAATCGTTAGCTGGTAAGGCAGGTGCATTGCATGGTATTGCTCAAGATTCCACTCCCTGGACATTTAGTGAGGAAGACACTCCAGCGGACTTCTTTGGTGAACAATTAAAGAAGGCTGGCTACAATTACCACGGAAACGAGCCAATGTACTCCGGTGCCACTGGTGAAGAATTAAGAGTCGATATCTACATTGGTTGTGTCTACTATCAAAGATTAAGACATATGGTTAACGATAAGTTCCAAGTCAGATCTACTGGTCCAGTTAACTCATTAACTATGCAACCGGTTAAGGGTCGTAAGAGATCCGGTGGTATTCGTGTAGGTGAGATGGAAAGAGATGCCTTAATTGGACATGGTACTGCTTTCTTATTACAAGATAGATTATTGAACTGTTCTGATTACACACAAACGTCACTTTGTCGTTCGTGTGGTTCTTTATTGAACACACAAACCTCGGTTCCAAGAATCGGTACCGTTGCTACTATCAGATGTCGTAGATGTTCTACTAAATTGGAAACTTACACTAAGCAAGGTGAATATGTCAATGAGTCGGAAATATGGGAAGATGGCCAAGGTAAGAAATTTGTTGGTGGGGATGACACCACCACTATTGCAATTCCATTCGTGTTGAAGTACTTGGACTCAGAGTTAGCTGCCATGGGTATTAAAATGCGCTACAACGTCGAACCTCGTTGATCTCTCCTGTCATTTGCATCTTTTCTTGATTCACACATAATTCATTGTTGTTTTGCATTTTGTTAGTTTTATTTAATAATTATAAATCGTATACTATATTTTAAGCTTGACAAGTAATTGTTGAAGAGTCGTAAAAATTCTATTCTCTTGTGAGGATTGTATTCTCTAGTGATGAGGATTGTAGTCTCTAGTGAGGATTGTTTTGTCTCTAGGGAGTATTCTATTCTCTAGTGAAGATTCTAACGTCTGGAGACTTGGAATTCTCTACTATGTATTTAGCATTGATCATATCTGAGCCATTAGCTCGTTTAAAAGCTTCTTCCTCGGTTGTGACAATGCCAGCTTCTAGATGTCTCCTTACTAATCGTCCTAATGTGATTGTGAATGGCGTATCTAAAAACCATGATTCATCAACATAATCACTGATTTCGCTCCAATACGGATCCTTCAATAACACATAATTTCCTTCGATAATGACAATTTTTACGTCGGATTCAATGGTGATATCGTTCTCTACCGGATCCTTCAACTTGTGGTCAAATGACGGCGCACAAATGTCTTTTTTGGCGTATTTTTCATCATTGAGCTTCTTGATCAACTCTAAGAATGCCTTAGAATTGAATGTAAATGGGGCTCCTCTTCTTTCAACCGCTTCTTCCGGGTTAGGTAATGCTTGTAATTCCGATCTATACAAATGGAAGCCATCCTGAGGCAACATGGCCGTTTTGATGGAATTGCTGAGTTTCTTTACTAATGTCTCCGCTAAAGTCGTCTTCCCAGAACCAGGTACCCCAGCTATTGAAATAATTAATCTTTTTTTGGAGCCAGCCTTTGTTTTTATTTCATATAACGAAATAATTCTTTCGTAGAGTTCATGAACCTGAGTGGATTCTATTTCTAGTTGTGTCATTATTAGGGAAGAGATAAAAGTTGTTAGGGGAAATTTGATGGTCGAACTTCCTTTATCTTGGAATCGTTCACGAAGTGAACAGCTCCAGCCCAGTAATATAATTTTTGGATTTATTTACGATGAAAACGACCACACTTATGGTCTATATGTCACCAATTTCAAGAATGTGTGGTCTGAGGTCCTTACGAGAAATCAGCTTCTTCAAAAGGCTGGTAGTTTTGGATTAGAAAGACTAACTGATAGCCAAGTTGTTGATCTACTAAAGTCGTTAAAAAGTGCAATCAATGATTTAAAGGAGATTCCATTAGAGGGTTTTGATTCAAAGAATGGATCAATGAAATTGACTATCAGAATTGAAGAGTTATCTTGGCCATTTGAATTACTAAAGAGAACAGATAATGAATCAGTTCAATTTTTAGCAGCTCTAAATTTCCAGCAATTTTCCATCCAGAACTCATTGAACTATAAGGTGGCAGATTTACAAAGAATTGTGAAGAAAAAGGATTATTTTATTAAGTTTTTAAGTGAGAATTTCAAGTCCAGCCATGGTGATGAGCTTATCAAGAAATTTCGTAAGAATCACCATTCTGATATTGAAAGTTTGGATCCATTTAATGAAGAGAAGTGGAAGATGAATTCAGATTCTAGGTATCTAAAGGGATTGAAAAAGACACTGAAAGTTGATACTGAGATATTAATATGGGAATTTATCAACTCTTCAATTAATAAGAAAGGCAACTGGTGTTTAGCTAATAGTTATTTGAATAAACCACAAGGAAACAAATCTAAAACAGAATCAAATGTACCAGATGCAACCCAAGAGCCAATTCCATCTATTAATCATGAAACTGATGTGAAAACTCAAACTGATATGAAAACTCCCAATTCCTCTAATGAAGATCTCAGTAACACCAATGATGATACTAAGACATTAAAATTAGAAAAAGTTGATTTAGATACACCTACACCTAGTCAAGATGGTGAACAAAAGTCAAGAGTTATTAGGAAAAGAGGTATGGTGATTTCTCCTAATAAAAAGAAAAGAAAATTATCAAAATAACGTATTCTTCTAAGATACTATAAAACCCTCCCATCTATTTACAAGAACTCTTAATGCTTTATTTTGGTTTTCGTCCATTTCAGCTTTGTACAAAACACTAAGAACTTTAGACCAGAATTTAATAAAACTGATAAGTTCATTTTTATCACCAGGCACATCTATATGTATGGGATTTTTTGTTTTCTTACGAGATTCATCTTCTTCAAATGGTGTAAATCTTCCCGGAACATGGTTAAAATAGGTTTGAAATACTGGAAACCAAAATCTTATTAATACATATGCACAATCTTTTAAAGTATTAATTTCGTTAGTATCGTAATCTCGTATTAAATCCAAATCATCACCATAAACACTTTTCATACAATGATGTATGACGGAAAGAGTTAGAACTTGAACCTCTTTGTAGATCATTTCAGCTACTTCATGTATATTATCAGAATGATTTGTAGAAGTAACATATATTGGCTGCATATTAGAATGAGTTATTGGCTTCATATTAGACTGATTTATATAACTTTCTGGAATAGGAGTAGGTGTTTTAACTCTATTATTACTCTCATTTCTAATCATATCTGCAATTAACTCAGCAGACATAGTCTTTCTATAGCTTACAGTTAATATGTCATTTGAAAGTGCTTTAAGACAAAGATTCTTATCATTTGATAAAAGAATAACCAACGAATTCTCGTAATTCTCTTTAAAATACAAACAACAGTCTAAAATAGCGTCATCTTGGATAGCTGTAGGATCAATTTTTTGTCGTATTTTTTGGCCCTTTACAACACTACTGCTCTTTGCTAAAGATGCAAATATCCAATCATTAGCCCAACGAGCTAAATGCCCAACTGATTTATTAGAAAGTGCTTTATCCTCTTCGTCAGTGACTTCTTTAGTTGATTTCTTCAATCCATCCAATTCTCTCATAACTGCTATTGGAATAATAATTTGGAAACCATATTCCTCGCCCATTTGGCCCAATTTATCTATAATATTAAGATGTGATAAAATAAAGTTAGTGTCGATTATTAAGTAAGGAATGGCACTTTCATAGCTTACCGGTAAAGCTAAGTCTTCTTCAATTTCCATTGAATCAGCATAATCAAAATTCCCCGAACTTCTGGTGGTATTCACAAATGCAGATATTAAATCAACTTCCTTATCATCATCCATTGGAATCATTTCAATGTCTTGGATTCCTTCATTAGAATATGTATGGTTTTCTACAGCATCATTAATCTTATTCTCTATCGTTCTTACAGTATAATTTATAGCTCCTTTTGGTCTCTTATCCTTTACAGTAATTGTCCTTTGCTGATCTGCCCTGCTTAAACCATCTGGAGCATATTTTGATGGCAACGACATTTGTTGTTTTAGAGTATTCTCTAATAATAATTAAAATTGATATACAGACTGCATATAGTCTAGACAAAGTATTTATACAATTAAATGTATTAATATATATATATATATATATGCAATAAGTAAGTGAATGGAGTTCAAAAGATATTAGTTTTGAAGGAAAGTTAGAATACTAATATTAAAGGAAATTAAAATATTTCAAGTATGAATTCAAACAAACTGACAAATAAACTCATGAATAGAATAATAATGATCATAAATGTTATTCTATTGGTGTTCTTTTCATTCATGCTATCACTTACAATATCCAGAAATTCTAAGAAAACCTTACACCTATCATTCAATACTTGTACTCTTTGATCAATTTCTAAATATTCTCTGACGGCATTATAAAGCGGATGCAAAGCAGGTTCGAAGGACCAGAAAAAATCAGGCGTATCGAGAATAGAGCTTGAAAGATTAACATCCACTCTTAATTTGAACAACTTACCTGACTTCTTGATAAGTTGAGTGCGCTTTAAACCCAAACTACCAGTGAGAGCTAATTTCTTAGGAAGCTTAGAAATCAGTTGTAAAACATTCACCATTCTACTTTCAAAAAGACATAACTTTGTCAGTTGGGCAATTGCGTGGGACATTGTGAGTTTAATCAAATGATCTTCAGAACGTAAGGTTATCATATCATTATATATTCTTGGTCTGTGGATTTGATTATCATAATCAAAATGAAACTCTTCAGTTTCAATATCTTGTTCGTCAATGGGCTTAATTAATAATGGAACTGGCTGATTAGAAGCAAACGCCAAATCCGCTAAAATATTCTTTTCATGTATTTCTGAAAAATTCCAAAATACTACTATTCCATATTCAAAAATAAACATTTCACCGTGATGCTTAGATATTTCAACTTGCTGGTTGAATAATTCATTATCGGTCCTAGATGTAGGTCCAGAATCATCTTTTGTATTTTCATTATTTTCCAGAGATTTATTCTGATTGGAATCTTCATTTTCTTCATTTTCATCAAGTGGAGGAGCAAAAAACTGAGGTTCAGATGGGTCAAAAGGAGTACTATCAAAAGTCTCCAATTCCGGATCCATAGAATAATTATTTGCATCTTCTAACGTCTCTACTCCTGAATAGTATTCGTATAAATGATCAGTTTGCTCAGTTTTATTAATTAAATTCTCCATATATCGTTTGTTTGGAAGTAATTTTGCAGTATTATTAGATTTTACCCTATAGCTATCAGTACCTGGTAGTAATGGTAGAGCATATGGGACATAAACTGCCTCGTCATAGATACGTGGCTTAACTTCATGATGGGTTTTGAGGAAGCTAATAACAGCTTCTAAATTGAATTGCTCACAGATAAAATATGCTGTCATACGACTAAATTCATGTGCTCTGTTCTCCTTAGGCATTATTTCAGCACGAGACCTTTGGATCTGTGCCTGTAGATCAGAAGCTATAGGGGCCAGTTGTATCAATGGTTGAACATTAGGTGGTGAATTAATTTTCTGCTGTTCCGGAATTAATACTAACTTCTGAGAAGTCTTTGATGTTCTTGTTGGTAATGATTGTGAAAGCTTGGGAATACTCCTAATGTTCTTTCTAGGCGTATTTTCAGAAATAAATGCTGCCTTTTGAAGATGACCTGGAATTCCATTCAGTGGAGACAAAGACCTATTAGGCGACCTGTTTGATGATATAGAATTACCACCAGGATAAACTGGGGGTATCCTACTTTTAGCAGATGGAATATCACTAGAATTACTTAGAAGCTTATCAACTGATATATCAGTGTATTTGTTAACACGAGAAGCCAATCGCCTATGCAATGGTAAATTTTGTAAATGACCGGGGACATTTTGACTCTTCTGTTGCTGTTGCTGCTGTTTTCTGTAGTTATGACCTGCAAATGGGGCTCTAGCACCCCTTACAGAGTTTGTTCTAGCATCAGTAACCAAAATAGAAGGCGATCTTTTCGCTGTAGGTCGTGCTGGATCATTCGCTATACTATCACTATTATGACTTGAACTTTTCTTCATAATACTCGCCTAATGTATATGGTATATTCTATAAAAATTTGTTTAATAACTTACTTTGCTGATATGTCTAATCATTTAATCTTTATTATTTAATGAGATGTGGAACGAGGGAGAAACTCCTCTCACGTGATCATTTTTTCTTCGTAGCGGTTAGCTAAAAAAATTTCAAATAATTCATTTAAGTTGTAAGGAATCGAGCCATATTATACTTAACAAATAATTAGTTAGGATGTCCTATAGCTTAACTATTGCAGCTAGCGCTCAGTTTGTTGCATATCCCGCTTTAATTGCAGCAGCTTTTGTTAATGCTAGTGATTCAAAAGTTTCTATTCCAATTGAATTTTCTGATTCCAAATCTGTTGACAGCACCAATGCCAATGCCGCTGTTCAATTGTCTACTCCAGAAGGTACCAAAATTACAGAGCAAGCTGAAATCTTGAAGTATTTCTCTGAAAAGTTTCCAGAAATCTTGCCTGGTAATGCCGAAGCTGACTCTTGGATTAAATTTGCTTTAGAAAAGCTCTACGTCAAGAACTTCAAGGAATTAGCTCTTGATTTAGAGAAATTAGACTCCCATTTTAACTTGAGGTCCTTTGCTGTTGGATACAAGTACACCACTGCAGATGTTGCTCTCTGGGGTGTTTTGAGAGCTAACGTTTTAATGAAGTCAGTCATTAAGAATGAAGTCTATCCAAACGTCTCTAGATGGTACAATTGGTTAGCTGAAGATAAGAAATTCGAATACACTACCGAATTAATGACCAAATCTGTTAATGAAATCAGAAAAGCTGCCAAATCTGCTAAGAACAGTGGTAAGAAGGAAACACATAAGGCTAACTTCGAAATAGATCTTCCAAATGCTGAAATTGGTAAAGTTGTTACTCGTTTCCCACCTGAGCCATCTGGATACCTCCACATTGGACATGCTAAAGCTGCTATCTTAAATGAATACTTTGCTCATGCATACAAGGGTAAATTAATTATTAGATTCGACGATACCAATCCAACTAAGGAAAAGGTTGAATTCCAAGACTCTATCATTGAAGATTTAGCCTTATTAGGAATTAAGGGTGACATCATCACCTATTCTTCTGACTACTTTGACAAGATGTACGAATTGGCTATTCAATTAATTAAGGCAGGTAAAGCTTACTGTGACGACACTCCATTAGAACAAATGAGAGCTGAAAGAATGGATGGTATTGCTTCTGGTAGAAGAGAAAGATCTATTGAAGAAAACTTAAAGATTTTCACTGAAGAAATGAAGAATGGTACTGAAGAAGGTGTAAAGAACTGTTTAAGGGCCAAAATTGACTATGCTGCATTAAACAAGACATTAAGAGATCCTACCATTTATAGATGTAACTTAACTCCTCACCATAGAACTGGTGACAAGTGGAAAATGTATCCTATTTACGATTTCTGTATACCAATTGTTGATTCTCTCGAAGGTGTTACTCATGCTTTAAGAACCAACGAATACAGAGACCGTAACCCACAATACGAGTGGTTCTTAGAGAACTTAGGTTTACGTAAGGTAAACATCTGGGATTTCGGTAGAGTTAACTTTGTTAGAACTTTATTATCCAAGAGAAAGTTACAATGGTTCGTTGACAAAAACATCGTTGAAAACTGGGATGATCCAAGATTCCCAACAATAAGAGGTGTTAGAAGAAGAGGTATGACGGTTGAAGGATTAAGAAACTTCATTCTTTCCCAAGGCCCTTCCAAGAACGTTATTAACTTAGATTGGTCTGTTATCTGGGCTCTTAACAAGAAGATTATTGACCCAGTTGCCCCAAGATTTACTGCAGTTTATTCAAAGAATGCTGTTCCAGTCAAATTATTAAATGGCCCAGCTGAACCATACAGTGAAGATAAGCCTAAACACAAGAAGAATCCAGAAGTTGGTTTAAAGAAAGTCTGGTACTCGAGTAATCTCCTTATCGACCAAGACGATGCTGAAGGTTTAGAAGATAACGAAGAAGTTACTTTCATGGACTGGGGTAATGTTATTATTTCAAAGGTTGTTAAGGAAGACAACGTAGTTAAGTCTATTGAGGCAAACTTACACTTAGAAGGTGACTTCCGTAAGACTTCCAAGAAGCTCACCTGGTTAGCTGACACTAAGGACAAGGTTGATGTTGAATTAATTGATTTCGACCATTTAATTACCAAGGACAAGTTAGAAGAAGGTGATGATTTCACCAACTTCCTTACCCCAGAAACCGAATTCCATTCCGGTGCCTATGCTGATGCCAACGTGGGTGCATTAAAGAAGGGTGATATCATTCAATTTGAAAGAAAGGGTTACTATAGGGTTGATGTTCCATATGAAGCTGGTAAGAAGGCTATCTTATTCACCATTCCAGATGGTAAGACTATCTCCAAATATGGTGCTAAGAAGTGAATGTATACGACTGTATTTAGATATGAATTTATTAATTTTGTCATCCAGTGTTTATATATGCGAATGAGTAATGTGAAAGAAGCGTTTCCGCAGGTACAGAAATGCAATGTAGATCAAGCATGAAATAGCATGAAACTATATAGAATAGCAAGGGTTAAGATTATGGAAATAAACGGGAATAACTAATACATCATTACCCACCGAGTCCCCTCATTTTTAATGGGGTGACTTTAAGCTCACTACGTTTAGTCAGTCATGCCATCAGCTATTGTATATTATATAATCAGGAAATTAGCAATAATATAAAAATTTTATGACACAAACAGCCAACTATTGATTTGATTATACTACTGATTTAAAGATATACTTGCAAAAATATAGATATATAGTGTATGGTTTAAAATATAAGATTAGAGAAAGCGAGGTCTATCAACTATAAATGAAATAAAAGCTATATTAATCACGAAATCTATAAGGAATGTTAAATAGTATCTTCAGGAGGGAAACCGAATCAACTGGTGCCCATTCGTTAGAATGTAGCAGAGAAATAGAATCTCCACATATAGAGGCTACTGAATTACCTCATTTAGAAGATAAATATGATAAATTGAGCAGTCTGCCCTTATTTGAGAGTGACAATGGTGTAGTGTTCAAGGGTATCGATAAGAAAAGAGATGAAGTAGTAATTATTAAGGTTTTGAAGCGATCCAGTAAGCTAGATGATAAAGCTTACTGGAAAGGTGTATTAGAAGAATATAAAAATCTTTCTAGATGTAATAATAGAAATATTGCAGAAGTGTGTGATCTAACTCAAGTAAATACTGGGGAAATTTCTATAATTATGCCTTTTTATGAACACGGAGATCTTCTTAGTCATTTAAGTAAATTAAGAAAGGAAAATATCCATATAGAAATGTGCCTTAAGGACTCTATTTTTAAGCAAATCGTTAAAGGGGTAAATTATTTACATAAATCTGATATCGTTCATAGGGACCTTAAACCTGAGAATTTTCTTATTGATTCTAAAGGTATAATCAAAATATCTGATTTTGGATATAGTTTGAATTTAAAAGATCTGGAAGACACCTTGTGTTGCGATACTAGCGTATTCAGAGGTACTAATAGTTTCAAAGCCCCTGAGTTATTTGATCTAAAAGAAGCTTTGGGAGATGATTTAACATCGGTTGATTTAAAAAGTAAGGTAGATTTTAAAGCAGTTGATTGCTGGTCATTAGGAATAATATATTTACATATTGTACTAATGACTATGCCGTGGCTGAATGCAGATGCCAGCGATCCTAATAATAGGAATTATATTAAATACAAAGAGCACTACCTTTACAATGATAAAGATTTGATGGAATTAATTAATAAGCTAGAAGATAGAAATTATAATTGTGTATCAAATCCTACTTTGAAACTTTTTGGCCAATTACATTATGATTCTCGATTCTTCATATTCAGGCTTCTTAGTCCTAACAGTTCCAAACGAATCAATGCTAAGGAATTGTTAGAATCTAATTGGCTTTCCCAAGTTTATGCAGATCTGAAGACACTAATTTCACATAAATTGACTAGGAAATAGTCGATAGTTATAATAGCATTTCACAGGTTCATTTATAAATCCCAAAGATCCGATGTGCATAGGTTAATTATATATTCGATATCAAAATTGATGGCGTCATGATCATCTGGTGGCATGAAGCCCATTATTTCTTTCCCGTAAGTTCTCTTGGCCTGATACAAGTCACCATTTGTACTACCATTTGTACTAGAGGGTTGTGCTAACTTCTTCTCTATCTTGTTCTTGCAATTACAACAAACAACGTAACTGTTTTCATTAGTAATATTATTGGCGATACTATTGAAATTATTGGCAACATTATTGGAAGAAGTAGCGACTGGTAGGTTTCTCTGAGTAGTGTTTTTTAATGAGTTCTTTCTCTTCACGTCCACTGTATACGATTTGCCTTTGGACACAACACTAGAAGTATCCTTCTTATTCGATGTTGTATATTTAACAACCATTATTTAAATGTAGATTATCTATTAAAGAAATTAAATATAATATATATACAATAACTCCAGATGTTGCAAAATATTTCTCCTGCATCGTATTTCGTAATCAGCTACAGATTTTCATAACGATTTGTTTTAAAAATTAACGTAAATACAAAATGATGAAAGAAATAATGCCATATAAACGTTTAATCATTTGTTAAAACATTTAAAAATCAACAAAACAATCAAAATTATCACAATGGACCACAATTTAAAGGATAATACAGGATAATTAAAATAAAAAAACAAAATGAATGAGATGAGAAATAGAAGAGGTAATGTTAAATGGAAGCCTATTGAGTATCAATGCCTAATGCCAAATGAGTTAATCACTTCTGATGGTAATTCAGGTAACCGTAATTTCCAACACCATTTCCATTATTACTTGAGTTTGAATTAGATGCAGAAACTTGATTAGCTGATGATCTTCTTGGGTTACCTGGACCTCTTACACCTAACGGGTTCTTAGAAAATGATAATCTTATTCCTCCTTTACCATTACCTCCATTAGGCCTTGGTAATGCTCTACCATACAATTCAGCTAATGCTCTAGTTGCGTGTGCAACATCTTCAAATTCAACAAAACACATTGGTCCATGGTTGTGACTATTACTATTACTTGAACTAGACAGCGACAGATTCTTTGTACGGAAGGACAAACGACGGAACCCTTTCTGTGGAGAGAAAAGGGAGCGAAGCTCAGCCTCAGTTGCATCTGGTGGTAAGTTACCCACATATAAAGTATTACATGGTGGGTTTTGATCTGCTGGATTAGCAGGAGGTGGTACCCTTGACAACAAAGACAAATCAGGAACATCTTTCGTAGTGGAAGGCTTAGTTGTTCCCGATGATGAGTAAGAACTTTGGTTGATAGATGTATTCTGAGCATTGGTAGGCTGGTTTTGCTGTTGGGAAGGTGTTTGAATTGGAGCAGATTGCATTGGGGCAGCTTGAGATGATTGATTAATATTCTGATTGGCACCATTAGATGGCTGAGAAACAGAAGTATTAGAAGACTGTTGATTAATGCTGACAGAATTTTGATTCGGAATGTTAATATGACCTAATGATTGTTGACCATTAGATGGCTGTGTTCCAGCTGACTGCTGTTGGGTATTAGGCTGTTGAGACCCTAATAATGTTGATGCGGTAGCCAGGTTTGGAATTGAGTGCAATGGATTGTTGAAAAATGCAGATGAAGTTCTTCTACGATCAGAAGAAGGATTAGCAACCAGAGCTCCAGAAGTATTAGACCAGTCAAATGCACCATGTGGATTAGTACTAATCCCTGGGGTTTGAGGTGCTGAATTAATTGGTAAAGCGCCGTTTCCAGAGTTCCATGGATCTCTGACAAGATTTTGATACTCTCTGGCATCATTCTGTGATTCCATCAACAATAAGGATTTCCCAGTGAGATCACTTAAATCAATACCACCAGAAGTGCTAGAAGCACTTCCATTAGGGGCACTGAAAGGATCACTAAATACAAATCTTGATCTTTGATTACCCATGGATTGTCTCTTTTGATAATTATCAAAACCTTGGATGTTTCCAGCATTAGCTGATGATGCAGAAGTTGGTTGGGTTGGTTGCACAATTCCAGGAGGACTAACATTAGAATTAGATAATCTCAAGGAACCAAATGCATTGGCAACAGAGTTTGGAGAGTTAATTGGTAAGTTATCATACTCAACCTTAACTGGACCAAATTCATTACCAAAAATAAATTTACCATCCAATAACTTACCGGTGGTAATACACGTATTAACAGTCTTAAAATACGCAAAAACTTGAAAATCTTTCATTTCAATATTAACAATTTCATCAATCACCAAAGAAAATATTATAGTTGCTTCTCTTTGAGTTAAGTCTGATGGAATGTTAGATAATTTTAACATTGTCGATGAGGGTGTTGCTGGGAAATTGTTGGTAATACTGGAAATCGAACCAGTGTTCATTAATGAGCCATTTGTAGTTCCTGAAGCAGGAAATTGATTTATGGTTTCTGAGGCCATGATGTTATAAATATGTGCTTAATGCTTCGATGTACGTATGAGTGGATAAATAAATGCTAAAACTTTCACTAAGGCTTTACCAGATGTTGGTACTTCTTAACTCTTGTTCTTTAAAATGACACTAGGTTATGCAAATATATTATGGTTATTACAAATGTTTCGTTTGAAGTCTGACGTAGGCTTTAATGCTTTAGTTCTTCTTAACGCCGTACCCACTATCTGAACTTTAGTATATCTCACTGACTACTAGGTCCAATCGCTGAAACTTCTGTTAAATAAACTATTGCCTCTTATATGACTATTGATACAATGGACAACGAAATGGGAACAAAAATGAAAAGCTTTCTAACGAATTGAAATCTCCTGAATCGGATGTGCTCTTGATTAGTTGAAACTTATTCTTCTCTATTGGATATAACTATTATAACTGCCAAATTTGCAAGTATATTAGATGTACTTTAAATGCTGAATTAACTAATTTGTTATGAATGTTCTAATTAATTTTCTATTGAAGTGTTAGACACAAAGGCAACTGCTTCACTTGTCGCTACGAAAAAAAAAACCGGAAATGGCATTGGTACCGTTTTCCAACTGTCATTTCGAAAAACAATACTGCTGGTAATATTGCCCGGATTAAATTCAAATGGACCAATAGAAACAAAGAATACCTAGATACGGAAATATGGGGGATCGGTATGCTGAAATTTACTTACGCATTAAGTCATGTGATAACACACGTGTGTCATGTAATTAGTTACCCGGATGATTTTAAGAAGTTTCCTTACCGTAAATTGAAGTTCTAAATTCTTTTTACAATGCTTGCCCATACGCACGACTTCTGCTTATCACGATGAGATGATGGGATTTACCATGCATAGCCTTGCTTGTGAATGAATAAAGCTTACAAGTTCACTTCTTGTATTGTGTATTGAATTGAGATTAGTTAAGTCTAGTAAAAAGATATGTGGCGAATGGCGGAAGCTAACTGGACGCGATTTGCAAAATTTAATATGCATATGTTAATGCATAGCTGAAGACGTTGAGTATAGTGTTTGGTGGATACGTATGCAACTTGGTCGGAAATAAAAAAGATTTTCAGTGGCGGACAGTGCTTTTGAGTAATGTAGCAAAATGTCGTCTAGAATTGGTCTATACTGTTATTCTTACTTGAATTACTTTTATCACTATAAATTTCTCTCCTTCATTAAAGTCTTATTATGAGTCCAAAAAATATTAATTGTATATATATATTAACGTAAAACCATCAACGGATGTCACCAATTAACAAGATTTATACCCCATTCAACCTTTGAAACTTTGGTCAATGTAAGAAGTGAAGTTCTGTACAAGAGATTCTGCTATATTACTAAATTTTAATAATACTAAATAGAAATATTTTTTTAAGTTTAAATCGACTCCAGTAAGTTATGATTATCGAGAAATGGATCGAGAAGAAATTTGATCTTTATATAGAGTTGAGAATCTAAGCTTTGTTCTTTTAGTGCAATTTAGTGCATGCATTTATTTTTCTCTTTATTTCAATTGTACTATAACATTTTAAACCTAACATCGTCTTTATAAAAAGTATTAATTTTTAAGAAATTTTCAACACATTAAGCTTGAAATTAAAATAAAAAGCAATAGTAGAAATTTGTAGTTATTCTTATAGCCATTTGTTGCCTAAATTAGTTTATAACATCTGCTTCTTAAAGAAATTTCAAAATGAAATACCTTTATATTCTTATGCTACTAATATAATTAGGTTACTAATTTTGGGAGTTTTGGTATACCTGTATCTGATTTGGCATTTTCAATGACCTGGACTGCTCTGGCCAAGATGTTGAATATTGAGCAGAGGGCATTGGCGGTATATATACTTCGTTGGGGAATTGGACACTTATGGAGTATGGTGGGATCATGCACTACTTGTAACGGAAAGGATGTTTCCCCCCGTGGAATGTGCTCTAAGTACCCGGAGGTTATGTTTTTGATGGGTATAATTGGATTTTTTTTAATATTTAGTAATAATTATACTGCAAGAAAGGTCATTATATAAGCATTTATAATATAGTGGAGTACAATTGCAATTCAATTATCCTAGCCTATTTTGTTTGATTTTGACCAGTTCTACTATAAAATTTCAAAGTTAGCTTACAAATGTCAAAGATTATGATTATTACAATTCATTTCATTTCATATCCTTTTTTTCTATTCCATAGAAATATGGCCTAGATTTCCAATCGATAAAAAACATATATTATTATTTTATTTTAAGTGCAATGATTTCATATTTTTACTGCACACGAAGATATGTTAAGGGGAAATTTACTTTAAAGCATACATGTATCCTTTGCTCATGAAGAAGAATGTATTTCTTAATATTACTTTTTTGTGCAAAACTTTAAACACTTTATGACATAAAAATATTGCAAGTCCATACGTATCTATATATGTCTTTTAAATATTCACTGGAAACCTCCATGCTTAACAGTAAGAAGTATACAAAAAGAATACTTAAATTATGTCTAACAAGATATTCTCACGATCAATACTTCTAGACACGACATTTTTTGATAACAACAACTCAAGAGACATTTCAGTTTAAATTACTTTAATCAATCAATTATTTTTTAATAATGCCAGCTAATAGTGAAGAAGGACAAAAATATGTCAACTCTATGAGTCTAGAATTTTTGGTACAGGAGTTAATTCCAATGTCAATTAGAGTATCAGATCACTTACAGGAGAGTAATGGGAATGAAGAAACTACCACTACAAAAGAAACCCGAATTGATAACCAATTATCTAAAATACCTAATGATTTTCCAGGTACAATTAATATCTTCGAATCAAGCTTATTAAATAGTGATGATGCCACCATACGAGTCGAGAAATGTGGGTACAATCTAGGTTTGAGACTTGCAGAAGTATTGATGTATAAATCTTCAGTCACGGTAAATAGCAGAATAGTTGATATTCTTGATATAATGAAGTTTGTATGCAGAGATGTTTGGAGATGTTTATATGGTAAGCAAATGGATAGTTTGAGGACCAACCATAGGGGTACTTTTGTATTAGTGGTAAATGAATATAGCTTGATACTGAAAATGTGCAGTTCTAAAGGGCCAGCCGATACTCTTCGGAAGGCTGAGTGTTATTTATGGTTTCCATGTGGGATAATTAGAGGGATATTAGCCAGTTTTGGAGTTGAAGGTAACGTTTTTGCTGAAATTACCCAATTTCCAGCTGTAACCTTTAACATTCATACCCTGATAAACAACTAATAGAGAATATAACATGAATATTTCAATTAGCATTTAGATAGCATATAAGGAAATAAATTCTTAAAGTAAATAACTATGGCAATAACTATTTAAAATATGTCTGGTTTTGTGTTATTCCCTAACTAGATGAGCGAGTTTTTGCATTTATTTAACTTAATTCTGTATTGCACAGCACATGTACAAAAGGTGGCCGAAGTATAATGCAGTTAATGCAATCATATTTAAACGGTTGACTTCGAGTCGTATACAAAATAGGGAAAGGGTGCTTCAATATTTTGACTCCCTATCAAAGTCTCATCCACAGAATCTTTTGAATTTTTCATTTAAACAATACGATATTGAAAGAAAAGCATCTAATAAATTATATGATACCAGTGATGATTCAATTATATTTTTAAACATATTTGTACAGACAGTTCTAAGGAATGATTTGCATAAATCCAAGGATATGTTAACAAATTATATGAATAAGATAAGACATAAGTTAACACTAGATAATATAAATATCTATTATTCATGTCTACTGATTTTGGTTTTACACTTAATGAAATATTCTTCTGAAGTTACAATATTTGATTTAAAAGAGTTGGTTGACGAATTTCAAAGATTTGAGAGTATTAAGAAAATAGAATTGCCAGTAACGATTAATGAACATAGAGATAAAATTAAAGTAAACATTATAATATGTTTAATGGAAGTATTAAAAAACAACCATAAAGGTAAGGACCTTATTCATAATAATATTTTACAATATATAAAGAAAACTATCAAGAATTTTAACATATCCGAGGAAACCCTTTCAATAGGTATTCATGATGACGAAGTTTTCTATGAGGTTGCAAAATTAATGAACTTAAAACAAAGAGATAAAAGTAATTCTGATGTACTAAATAACGAAATAAGAAGTACTTCACTCCAAAAATACAGAGATTCAATGGGATTTATCAGTTTTGATAATATTTGTAATTATATTTCGGATAGTCGTTTTGAAGCTTTTGATGCTGATCACCCAAAAAAACCAATGTATGAAATATTTGATTCATTAAGCGAAGATAAGCAAAAAGAATTTATTAAGGATTACATATCATTTAATACGTCTAGAGAATTAAATTTAGAGGAAAATTGTTATAATTTGGTTGATAGTCTCGAAACTGAAAGAAATAATTCTCAATCACAATTGCATGGCTTTTCTAAATTTTCCAATAATAATACTAAACTATTCAGTTTATGGGTTAGGAAATCTTCTGAGGAATTAAAAAAGAAAATAAATAGAATTACACTTGATGGTGAAAAGTCAGAAATTGGGACTTATGACTTAGAAGAGAAAATTCTAATGAAATCCAAAATTGTATTAAACTTAATCCCTAAAGATGTGTTAGCTACTTTAATTATTTCAAATTTAATTTCACATACTGTATCAGCTGAGGATGGTAATGCTAGAGTTGTTGGATTAGCAAGTTCGATTTCAGCAGCAATCAAACAAGTTATACGAAAGCAATCCAAATATAAGTATGTTGTGGAAAATATACAAGGGTTCTTTAACGAAGACTTTGAAATTCAATTAGCATCAACTCTTCTCAAAATTGTGATTGAACAATGTTACATCCCAAATTCTTTAATCGATATAAATCTGTTTCAAAAGTCGATAATTTTGATGGAAGATAACGACATGAAAGAACAAAATTACTTCTTTACTGAAGTTAATGAAGAATATCCAGGATTCAATTGGAGTATAAAACCTAACATTACCAATAAGTCTTTTAGACGAATAGGTACTATCCAGATACATCCTTATTTTATAGAGGAATTCAAGCATTTAAAATCATTAACTGTTAGCAAGTCACTAAATTTTCCCATGTTATGCCCCCCAAAACCTTGGATTTCTCCAGAGAATGGAGGTTATCTAAATGATCTTAGCCCAATAACAAGATCGTCTGATACTAAAACTACCTTGTATTATTTAAAAAAAGCACACAATACAGGGCAATTAGATCCTTTATATTATTCTCTTAATGTATTAGGTTCAACATCATGGGCAATTAACAAAGACACTTTGAAGATACTTAACTCTGTTATGAACGACAAAAAAAGTGGATTTTTGAAGATACCACCAAATCTACAATCAATACATTTAAATAAACCAGAAGCTCCATTATTAAAAGACTATTCAAATGAGTTAGAATATAAAAAGGCACAACGGAAATTTAAGTCAGAATTACAAACAGCCATTCAGAATTTCCATAATTTAAGAAGTCAAAGAATTGAATTCAATATGCTTCAAAAATTGGCAAATGCATATGGAAAAAATGGAGATATGATATATTTACCACACAGCATAGATTTTAGAGGAAGGGCATATCCCATGGTTTCATTACTAACTCACTATCAAAGTGACTTAGTAAGGTCTCTTTTAATGTTTTGGCATGGAGAGCCATTGGGTGTTGATGGCTTTAATTGGATTAAGTATCAGTTAGCTGGAGTGTATGGAATGGATAAATTATCATATTATGATCGTATAGAATTTGTTGAACGTAATATTGATTTAATATTAGATTCAGCTAGAGATCCTTTACAGGGTAAAATGTGGTGGAAATATGGTGAAAACCCATGGCAGGTTCTATCACTTTGTTTTGAAATAGACAAAATTCTTGAATACCAACGAAATGGAGGAAATATCGAAAAATTTATTTGCAGAATTCCAATTCACCAAGATGGTTCCTGTAATGGGCTTCAGCATTATGCTGCATTAGGAAAAGATAAAGATGGTGCAACTTCTGTAAATGTAATCCCTAAATTTTCTAACGACAACCAACCTCTTCGTGGGGATGTTTATTCTGATGTTTTAGAAATTGTCAAATCAAAAGTACATGAGGACTTACATAGAAAAAGCACTAATAGCTCATTGGCAAAAATCGCTTTCCCTGTATTGAATAGAAAGTTAATAAAACAAACAGTAATGACTACAGTATATGGAGTTACAGCTTATGGAGGAGCAGCTCAAATTCAAGAAAGAATAAAAGAACTTATACTGAAAAGCAGTCTTTTTCATGACGTCGATTCTGATACAGCTGAACTTTCACAGTTTCAAAGAAAAGTATCGATCTATCTTTCTAAATTAGTTTTAGACTCAGTTACAGAGCTTTTTGGTGGTGCTAAACTTATCCAAGACTGGTTATCAAATAACTGCTTTAGAATAATAAATTCTTTTGATTATTCTACAATTCAATATGCAAAATCGACTCAGAAGTTAAAATTTGACTTCTTCAAGCCATTATTATTCAAGCCAATGATGTGGACTACGCTTTCTGGTTTTCCCGTAGTTCAGTTGTATAAAAATACCAGAAATGTATCTATCAAAACACCATTTCAGCATATCCTGCTTTCAAAGCCGGACACATTCGCAACAATCAATACTAGAAAACAAATGAATGCCATTGCACCTAATTTTATTCATTCAATCGACTCATTACATATGTTAATGACTTGTATTGCTGCAGATAATAATAGCATTAAATTTGTTTCAGTTCATGACTCGTTTTGGACATATCCTAAGGATGTCAAGAAGTTATCCAAAATCATCCGGGAAGAATTTGTGAAAATGCACAGTGCAAAAATTATAGAAAATATGTACTATGATATGCAAAACACAAGCAAACAATCATTTCAGTTGGTGTGGTTCGAAAACAAAGAGAACGAAGAGTTATTAAGGAGATTGAAATTATTAAGAAATCAATACACAAAAGACTTAGAAATGTCAGACATGAATTCAGTACTTAATTATGAAATAGAGATTCAAACTGGAAACGCAAAAAACGAAATTTCAGACCTTATTGAATCTTTCCAACCTAAGTTATACCTTCGATCTAGGAAAAGTGCATCATTACTAGAATTATATAATGGTGAAAATTATCATCTAGATAATACCAGGAAATTATCAAAAACTAAATTTACCCCAGTTTTAGTGCCTATTAAAATACTAGATCCTCCTCCTACAGGAGATCTTGATATTAGTCAAGTGATGGAAAGTACTTATTTTTTTTCATGATAATTGATGGTTTAAATGTATGCAATCAGTCTTTTTCGTTTATCATTCTTTGCAATTTTCCAAATATTTTGTCTCTATGAATGGCCATTTCATCATTTTTGTCACTTTCAAAAAAATAGTTCCTTTGGTATTCTTCTTGATCTGAGTCATTATATTGATCATCTGCTAAAAAGTTCACACCGTTGTTCTCAAATTCTTCCCCATATATATCATCATAGAGATCGTCAAATTGATTCTGGGTATTAACATTATTTATATTCATGTATTGTTCGTCTATCTCTCCGGTTTCATTAAACTGCGACGATTCCATTTTTTCTTCGTCTTCATTATCGCTATAGGTTTCACTATATAATCCTGCATCCTCGTCGCTAGGATAATCGTTTTGATAGAATCCTTCAGAATTAGAATCCTCGTTATCAGACAAAACATCCTTTGTAGAGTCATCTGAAAAATTAAATGTATTATCTTCATCTTCAAAGTACCTTATATAACCGATTTGAGTTTGTGGAAAATTAGCACTTGTTAATGGTTCTGATGCTGACAACTCGTAGACGTCGTAGACATAATCAGAAGGGTCAGGGTTTATTTCTGGCACAGATTGAAGGGAGAAAGATTTATTCCGATTACGCTTTTTTCTCTCCTTGACCTCCCCCTCTACTTTCAATAAAGAATTCACCATATCTGACAATTCATTTGGGATATATATATTCTCCTCTGTTTGTGTTTTGGGAATGACGAACTCACGAGTCACACTATCTTTTCTATCATTATCAAGAGGTTTATCGACACCAGAAGCCTCTGATAAAATTGAACTTATGACTGAATCATCCTTAACTATATCGGAATCATCCGTACGAGTCAATTCAAAATAGAAATTACGGATCTTTGAAGCTTTTTCATCACCAATTGGGGTTCCTGGTGTCTTAGGAGAAGAAGGTTTCGACCTCTTTGAAGCTCTTCTATCTTCTAATATAAGAGCTTGAAGAGGATCCTGTCCTCTTTTTCTCTTTATTCTAAGGATATTTGGCGGTTCATTGGATAACATTATGTGTGTGTTTTACAACAGAATAATTAATCATGAATTTTCTATCTCCCATATTTCTGCGGATTTGAATGACACAAAACAAAGAGCTTACTTTTTTTTTGCAGCTCTTTGTTAAGCCAGAAAAATTGTTAATGTTATTACAACTAAGCAAGGCTAACTTATAGACAAGGAAATGAAGAAAATTCTATTAAGTATATTCAGGAGTATATTTAGACGTGGATATCTAACAGTGGAAAAAGGAATTACATATGAAAGACTAAAAGATATTGTTTTAATTACCGGCGGAAGTTCAGGATTAGGTAAAGAAATCAGTAAGAAGTTTTCATTACAAGGTGCAACAGTAATTGTGATAGATTTAGTTATCCCTCCAGAATCTAAAAGAATACAACGTGTACAGTATTATTCTTGTGATGTTAGTGATAAAAGCCAAATATTAGCTACACAAAAGAAGATCAAACAGGATTTCGGAGTAGTAACCATTCTTATTAATAACGCTGCTATTGCATCGGGAAAATCTCTTATCAATTTGAGTTACGATGAAATTGATAAAACAATACAAGTTAACTTACTTTCTAGCTTTTATACGATTAAGACGTTTTTGCCTGATATGATTGAACTCCATAGAGGGTATATTGTGACAATTGCATCAGTTTTGGGATATATGTCACCAGCAAAGCTAAGTGCTTACGGTGCATCCAAATCAGGTTTAATATCACTTCACGAGTCATTAACATATGAAATTGGACCCCCATCAGTATTTCCAAACGGGGTCAAAACTTTGCTTATTTGTCCAGGACAATTGAAGACAACAATGTTTAGAGGAGTAAAGACACCTTCATCAATTTTTGCACCAGAATTAGATCCTGAACATGTAGCGAACGTTATTTTTCAAGCTATAAATAGAGGGAAAATTGGTGAAATAAAACTACCATTCTATGGAAATTTTCTTCCTATTTTCCGATCAATCCCTTGGCCAATTGTTGAAATTGCAAGAAAACTATCTGGTATCGATAAAAGTATGGAAAAATTCCACTAATCAACTAAAGATAATTATTTTATTCATTTTCCTCTATATTTCTTGTCTATCTTCTTATATTAATGATGATAAACAAAATTTCTAAATTCTAGTCTATCAAAGACCCCTATATGGTGAGTTTAAACTTCAATAATATATACTATAATGGACTTTCAATTCCCAAATCATCAATGCTAAAGTTCCTAACAGACCAAACTAGAAGTTTGTCTTTTTTATTTATATTTATGTCTTTTTTGAATAAATCCAATTCTATGGGTTGCCTCTTTTTAAGGGAATAAAATTTCTCTGAAAATTTATTTCCAGTTGTATATAGATTCTCTAATTCATTTATCTTGAAAAAGTTTGCTATTTGTTCGCCTTCTAAGTAAACTGTAAGAAAGTCGTCTGGAGCTAAAACTTTAACCATGTCATTATCATTATTTTCTAACAGCGATTCAGTGAGAATGAATTCCATTGAACGAATAAAAGGATCTGATAATTCTATTTTGTCATTAATATAACTTTGTCTGTAACCCTTGACACAGGTAAAAGACCAATCCTTTGGTGTTACTGATTGCACATATGCATTTACTCTATACATTTTACCTTCATCCGCATTCTTAATTTCCTGATTTAAAAACTTAAAACTATGATATTTCAGGGAAGCAAAATGTAAGTCATTATCATTGTCATTGTCATCATCATCGTCATCTTGTGGAGGAGGTGATGAATTTGCATAATCATTGCCGAATAACGTGTCAGGAACAATATCATCCGATAAGATTTCATTCTTGACTCGAGATACTGGAACCTCAACATTAGCTTCCGGTGAACTTGATGAATTGGAAGACTTTGATTGACCTGGCTCTAAAGCGTCATGGAATTGTTGGCTGGTTTTTAGAGTATCTCTTGCCCGTTTCAAGTCTAATTCAGCCTTTTTCAATACTTTTTCTCTAATAAAAATATTTAATCCTTCGTGGAATTCTAGTGGAATTGATCTATTAACTGCATTTATATTCTCATGTAATACTTCTCCTGGTAGATTCATGATATTTTTGTATAACTCTCTCAAATATGGATTTTTATCCGAAAGACCTCCATTTTGTATGAACTTCATTCTCGCTTCAATGGTGGAATTATACTTTTTTAGTGAAATACCAAGCTTCACTATCCACATCTTTTGGTAGGTATTGTATCTTTTGCTGAATGGATCATATTGGGAATTAAGATCCCTAATAAGGTCGATTCCAGTAAGCTCTTTATACGATCTCATTAATAAATCAAGCTTATCAGAAAATACATCAACTCTTAATATTTGATCATCTGGAATAGTCACATTATTTATATCAATTTCTTTGCTGTAATTAGGATTAGAAATATTCGGATTAGATGTAAAATCAGTAACGAAAATTCTTAAAGGACCCGTCGGTGGCATTTCCACATATAATATATGGCAATAAACTTCACAGAAGCTAAGACTACTTAGCGACCTTTTTGGTAAGCTATTATCCAATACATTTGGTAATTGGGCTATTTGTTTAATTGGTGAAGTCATAACCTAAGTCTATAAAATAGGCTGTTACACGTTAAAAATTATAAATATTTCAATAACTAATATGCAGTATATTATTTTTATTTAATCAATCAAGATCTATAATCACCATTAATAGTAACATACTCGTGAGTAAGGTCACAAGTCCAAAAGGTAGCAGAATGGTCTCCATCGGTACCTAAATCGATTTGAATTTCTAAGTCTTCACTTTGTAAAATTTCTGAAGCTCTATTTTCGTCAACTTGTTCTGGTTCACCTTGCACAAGTAATTTTAATTTTTCAGAACCATCAGAAGGAATGAATGATACATCAGTTTTATTAGGGATAACAGAGTCGGGAGATGAAACATCAGAATAGCCAATGGCACATAAAATACGGCCCCAGTTAGCATCCTGGCCGTACATAGCTGTCTTGAACAATGATGAATTGGCAATAGTAGAAGCAATCGTTTTTGCATCTTCATATGATTTAGCATTCTTCACATTTATAGTGATGAACTTTGTAGCACCTTCACCATCGCGTACAACCAATTGGGCTAATTGTTGCGCAAAACTGGTAATCTCATTTTGAAGAGTTTTGAAAGCTTCTGAACCATCATTAGTAATAATTTGACCTCCAGCAGCACCATTTGCAATAGCAACAATAGTGTCGTTAGTAGACATATCCCCATCTACAGAAATACTATTGAATGATCTATCAGTAGCATAAGTTAAGATTTCCTTTAAAGCTGAGGAGGTAACAGGTGCGTCAGTAACAAAAAATCCCAAGAGAGTTGCCATATTAGGACAAATCATACCAGCACCCTTAGCAACTCCAGCCAATCTATAAGTATTTCCATTTAATTCGAATTCCTTGCTGACCATTTTTGGAAAACTATCAGTTGTACAGATGGCTTTTGCACAATTCAACCAATGCTCATGTGAGCTTCCTAAATTATTCAATGCCAACTTTGGGATTCCAGATAAAATATTATCAATTGGCAAGTTATTACCAATAACACCAGTGGACATTACTAAGGTAGAATATTTCTCATTCTCTAAGACGGAATCGGTTATATTTACCATGGCTTCAGCATCTTGTATTCCTTTTAAACCGGTAACTGCATTTGCATTACCACTATTAATTACTAACGAATTAATACCATTACCTTCTTTTTCCTTAATAATTCTTGAAGATACTTGAACAGGGGCTGCCTTAAACTTATTCTTAGTAAAAACAGCAGCGCTGACAGCATCTTTACCGTATTCATTTTTTAAAATCGCTAAGTCAAGATTGGCCTTATCTTTTTTCACACCACAATGAATACCACCCACAACAAATCCTTTAGGATAAGTACCTACGCTTGGAACAAACCTAGCTGCTTTATCAGATATATTTCTAACTGACTGCTTAATAATATTCTTAGACCAAGTCATATTAATACTTCTACAATTGTCTATTTTTTTTTCAGTCAGAACCTTATCTTCCAGTAAAGTATCAGTCATACATACTGGAGTGTATATAAAGAAGTATGTGTCTCTACCGTACATTGTTACTCTATCTAAGATATACGATATTAGTTACCTTATAAACTATTATAATGATTAATTTCATAATTTCATACTTATAATAGATGTATAGTTACTATTTTTAAATTGTTATCACACAATATATTAAGGAAATATGTTGTTAAGTTCCAATTAAAAATTAAAAAAAAAATAAAGCTTCCCCACCAGGAGTCGAACCTGGAATCTTCTGGTTCCAACCGAGAAGTGGTTACTGAATCGTAGCCAGACGCCTTGACCATTGGGCCATGAGGAACGAAGCTTATACCACTACAACTTTTTACGTGCATATATACCTAATGTTATTTCTGATCTCAAAATATAATTTTAACCTTTAAATATGGTATAATTCAATACTTTTCCATTGTAACATTCCAAGTTCAATGTCTTTTATTTTCCCTTAAGATTCTCTACCAAATAATTATGTGTCTTTAAAAGTGTGCTAATACATTCTAGTTTTCGTAAGCTTGATATCTTCTTATGCATGGGACATTTTCGAGTTTAATTATCGAACAGAAAATTTAGACTTGACTCTTGATTTAAAATAAGATTGACTGTAATATAATTTTAACATTAAAAAATGCATTTTCTTAGTTATAAACTAATCTTGGTTATTATTACAACATTTACCTAGTTTAAGTGTCAGAGATGTGAAAGGATGTGTTATGATAATAAGCCTAAAAGTACTTTTAAAGTTACTCACTTAATTTATAGTATGGCTAATTCAAAAAATAACAGTAAATATATAGCAAAGGTATTCACATAAAGTGAATATACCGACAGACAATCTTTATGGCTCTCTTAATATCATTTCTAACACTCCTAATTGTTTTAATGTTACACAAATTCCAAAAAATTATTCAGTCACATGATACTTAGCGTGACTTTCACGAATTGGAAATTTCTTCATTAGATTAATGTTGATGAAAAAAGTAAGATAGATACATAGAAATAATTGAGTGAAGATGTCTAAATCTAGCTGTGCTATGTTCAAAAATTTGCCTACTTCTAAAGTCTTAAAACAAATAGCTAGACTTAACAATATTGCAGGAACACCAGAAACAGCATATAAATTTGATCCTAAGTACAAGAAGATAGAATTATTATTGATACAAAAATCTGTCCATGGGCCATCTATTGGGCTTAAGAAATTCTGGAGACAGCACTTACCTACTTTGAAGTTCCACAATGATGATATAAACTTTACCTTAACTCGAATCCATACTGAAACTAAAGAAGATCTCAAGAAATGCCCGGCAAAAATTATTGTATACGATGAAGCAAATCAAAAAATCGAATTAGAATGTGCCAACAAGCAAGCCAGTGATATACTTAATGAATTAGTAAAACTTACAAGTGCTCAACCAGTTCCTGAAACTCAAATTCCTACTATTAGAGCACCACAATACAATTAAGATAATAAAAGTCTTAATACTAGTCTGTACATATTTCATAACATTAGTTATAAACTTAAAATAATACATAAATATTTATTATGTGCTAGGATTGTAGAAATTGTAAAAGTGCTTCTTCACCCTTTAATTCCATAAGCTTCTTGATTTTTAAAAGATCAGATATTTCAGAATCTGTCAATTTAGATTGGGGTGCTTCATGTTCTTCTTCCTTGCACTTAATCATAGCAGCTTTCACCAAGTTGCCAAAATCCAACTTATTAGGTCTAGGTAACTCGCTGTTTTTCACTTCTAATAACCCATCCACGATGGTCTTCTCATCTTGATTGACTTCCAATCTACTTCTATTATCATATTCCTCAACAAAATCTACTAAATCTTGCTTAACACTTAAATGATTGTCTTTAACTTTAGACATGAAATCTAAAATAATCAGTTTCTCCGGCACTCTATAAATACATGAGCCAGTTTCTGCTTTTCTGTCCGTTAATTTTATAATTTTTGTTAATTTTGATGATAGTCTGGATCCAATCCCGTTGGATTTAGACATAGTTTGAAAATAATCTGGTCGTATGTGGCTTGCTTTAGCAAACTCATCCAGATCTTCAATTTTTGGAGTTTCGACAAAATCTTCATTATACGACTTGAAATCTTGTGACTGGTAATGTAAATACTCCTGTAGGGATGGATGTCTACCATCTTTGAAATAAGGCTGATCTTCATGTTTAATCAAGATATTATTCATATATGCTATTTTTAAAAATTGATTATGCAAAGATACATCAATAACAGCACTGTCCTTGAATTGACGAAAGTTAAACCCCTTTGGAATTAATGACTCTACGTGATTAGGACATCTCCATTTAGTACCAATAGTTTTTGGTGAACATAACGGTTCATCTAAACAGTCAACATGCCAAACTAGTGGACAGTAGTCACAGTGAACTAAAGTTTTATGATTTTGACCTGATAAACCGCAAAAATGACATAAATAAGGAGTTCCGTTTTTACGGTATAAAGTGTCAACTTCTAGATCTTGATTCCAGTTATAGCCTGTAATTTGAGATCCATTCGCCTGACTTCGAGTCATCTCAGACTTGAAGGACGAGTCACTGTAGTCACCACTCCCACCTGTTGTTACACCTACAAATACATTTTCTCTAAAATTTACCGGTAATTGGAATGACAGGGGATTAAGAGACTCCATTTGATTTAATAATTGACCAAAAATACCTACCAGATTCCATTGAGGCTTTACCTTAGTAAATTTATACGAGCATTCATTACAGTGCCAGTTTTCTTCTGGAACTTCTTCAAGAGGAGGATCACAACAGATGAAATGAAATGATTTAGGACAGCTCTCGCAACAGATAAAAATACCCGAGCCACCACAAGTGGAACAGTAATCATCATTATCAATAGTTGAATCGTCGACTTTATCGTCACCTTTGTTACTTGATGTAGAAGGAACAAGAGCAGTGCTGCTGCTCTTTTTAGGAGAAATGACTTTTATTCTTTTGGTTGGCCTCATAGGTGACACATATTCATCAGAATGTCTGGAATTATCCTGCTTTGGTGTAGTTTTATGTTCATTTTGAATAGATTGTTTATTATCCCTCTTAGATCTAAGTGGGTCTCTGATGTCACTGCTGGCAGTAAGAGTCTCTGAAATTTCAGTTTTCAAGCTTTTATTGTATTGCTCTTCAAACTCTGTCTCTTCTTCAGTAGGTTTAAAAGACTCAAACACTTCTTTTTCCTTGTTTGAATATCTTCCCCTCTTTCCAGGTCCTCTAGTTGGCCAAAGGTAGTCCTTTTTTATTTTCGTTGATGGATACGATTCTAACGGTAAGCCAGTATACAGAGGCTTTGGTTCTGCGGGCTCTGGCTCTACAAACTCTTTAATGCCTCCATTTTGTATAGTACCATCCACTTTAAGTTTGCTATTATTATCTGCTTCTAAAATCACAGGACTATCTTTTAGGCTCATTTCAACCGTATTATTGGATCTTCTTGATAATCTAGACGAATGTCTTTTAGAAGATTGATTTGAAGTGTCTGGATTAACCTGGCTAGTTGGATTGCCATTTTTCAACGCATGGTTTTTTGGCTTTCTTCCTCTTTTCTTTCCTTTCTTTGGCGCCACCGTCTCTGCTGGTGTGTCTGATTTGTCGGAAACGGGCACTGACGAGTCTGAAACGTTTACATTAGCATCATCTTTCAGAACTTGTTCATTTTGATTATCAGAAATTGAAGCTATTATATCTTTTTCTTTAATCATATCATCACCAGACATTAAAGCATTAACGACGATTATTTATCCAACGTAGTAAAGTCTTATATAAACTTAATTTATTCATTTGAGATCATTTTCACCGCGCTCTTTCATAATAAATTTTATGCGACAAATCTACAATTATCATAGTATATTTAAGTAAATTAACCATTTCTAAAGGTATAAAGAAACAATTTAAGTATAATCAAGCTTTAGCTTCTTCTGTGGTAGCCTTCTTCTTGTTTTTCTTTTTGTTAGAAGATTTTAATGGTTGAGCAATCAAGGTGGTGATTTCTTCATCTTCAATAGTCTTCTCGGTCTTGTATAATTCTGGGTTGAAAGATGGAGAGGTGAATTTGACAATACCATTCTTGGTGATACCAAATGTGGTGAAGAATTGCGCAATGTATTCACCTTCCTTTTCAGTAACAATATCATATGGCAAGATGACATTGTGGTTAGAACATTCAATCAAACCGGCTCTGGCCTTTCTGGCATCCTCTAAGTTTCTGACGTTATATGGGAAAGGACCTGAACTTTTGTTCTTAAATTCACCTAAGATTTGGTGGGAAAGCTTCATTTTTAACGCGTATGAGTTACCAGTCAACTTGTACAAAGAGGTTCTAAAGTTAGAAGGCTTAACCTTACCCTCGGCTGAAGTAGAGATTAAAACATCTAAACCATAAACTTCGTTTTCTTCGAATTTGATGGTTTCCATTTGGTTCTTATTCTCCTTTGTTGGGTTAAGAATAACTTCCTTTGGACCATATAACACATTTCTTTCTTGGTTGTGAGTAAGCATACTTTCGACCGGAGTAACACCAAAGTCCTTAGCAACCTTAGCAACAATATTAGTAACATCCCAGTTTCTGTTTTTTGGCTTGAAAGTTCTGATAGCAGCTTCAGATGCTTTCCAGGCAGCATGTAATAAATCGGCTTTCTTACCTTCAATTGGAGCATCAGCGGATTCACCAACAATCATGGTTTCGGCGACGTTTGAAGCAAAACCATCAATTTGTGCACCTAACATAATATTAACAACATCTCCGTTCTTTAAGGTGATGTTGGCATCATCATCTTCGCTAACTGGAGCTAAATGGGCAGGAATATGGTTAGGGTTAACACATGTTGGGAATGAGATACCCTTGGAAATCTTAGAAGTTTTCTTGGTGTTGTAAATTTTAGACAATTCTTCCTCTAATAACTCATCACCTTTCTTTGAAACTTCAAAAGTAGTAGCACCTTCCTTGACTAATTGTTTCACTTGAGCAAGAACTCTGTTTGCGATTTCACCAGCAGTCTTGTACTTTGACACAACATCGGAGTTGGCAATAGAATAATCTGGAGTTGTTTTGTCTGATTAAATAGTTAGTATCAACTCAATTAAGTATATATTGGCTGTATTACTTACTTTCTGTTGTGGAGCTAGACATGTTTTAGTTTTTTCACCAATTATCTCTAGTTACTATATTGCTCTTAGAGATGATTTTGCCAGAATTTTCAATGTGGGTTTCGCCTGCATATAGTTCGCAACCATTTTTTGTTCCTTTAACTGGATTGATAGTTACCTAGAGTACTTAAGTAAGACGTTATTCAATAATTGTTAGCACACTCTTTAATTACGATATAGCATTTATCTAAAGGGAAAATATATGAGGAAATGGTAGATAAAGAAAGGAAATCTACCTTATTTGGATCGAGACTATCGTCAATTTTTAATGCATATTCTAATGAAGAAGAGGATAGAAAACCAAGAAGTATAAAGACAGAACATGTTAAAAAGCCAACGTTAGCTCCAAGTAAACCTAGCTTTGTGCCTCCGCATAGCAATTTGACACCTGATGTTAATACAAAAGTGGATACTCTTGAAGTTAAACATTCCAATATAAGTGATTCTAGCATTTTCTTAACTCCAGTATCTTCAACTACAGCACCAGAACATCGAAAACCAAGAAGAAAGCCACCTCCTGAACTCAGTCACGAGTTTGAGTTGGAACCCACATTAAGTAAACCTTCTCCTGGCGTTAACCATGAGTTTGGATTGGAATCCTCATTAAGTAAACCTGAAACATTAACGGAAACCCCATTAGTGAATGATTTAAATACCATGAATTCTGGTACTAACAGTAATGATACGAATAATGCATTAGAATACCCAGTCAATCTAAATCTACCAGATGTTGAACTTATACCTAATAGTCCTAGTAGAAGTGAATACTCCCCATACACTGATGAAAGCCACGGGCATGAAATTAACGCATTAACATCTGATATCAATAATCTTTTGTTTCCGGAGAACTCCTCTCCTAAACAAGTAATTGATGATGGACAGTCATTTTTGTTCTATAACGAATTCAATCCTAAGCAAGAATCATCGGATAGTGACGTTAATTATCCTAATAATACAACAGGGCTCTTCTCTGATTTTGATGACTCAAATTCCAATCTTTCATACTTCAAAAATGATAATGAGCCTGTCACAAATTCTGTTCTGGATTCATATCCTATTGATTCACCCATTAGTGGTAGTTATAGTCAGGAATTATCATATGACATGTATCATCCTACAAATACCGAAGACCTGTACGCTCATTTGATATCTTCTTCAAATATGTCAAAAGTGAATGAAAGCTCTGACACATTTGGCTCTCAGAATATATCTACTGAAAGTAAGAGTAGTGGAAATTCGGTCCCATTGGCACCTGTTGATAGTGCTAGTGGTTTGGCCATGAATACATCACAATTTACTAGCATTATACCTACACCTTCTTCTACGTCATCTCAGTTATTCAGATCAACGATTAAGCCTGTTGATACTTTTCAAAGCGATTTAGCTTCCTCCGAATTAAATGACCTTAGTTCGATAAATAAGTCTGCAGTTAAATCACTCCACAAGAAATCAAAATCAATTAGTTCCGTATGGAGTGCTTCATCAATAAAAAATGTGAATTTAGCTACGCTTAAGAAAACAATGGATTTAAAGCCTGGTGAAGGTGAAACATCTAGTTATGTCCTTTCCATTCGTAAGAATGCTGGAACTGCCTACAATGAATCTGGCCCGGGAAAATGGAAGCTACCTACTGGTATTTTACCCATAGACAAATCTGCCGCCAGTTCAAATGGTAAATATATGCGCTATGCTGGAGGAATATCTCAAGCGAGAACGAAAAAGGCTAGTGGAGTTGATCTAAAACATGGACATCTACAAAGAAGATTATTGGCTACTGAAGTGGATGGTAGTGATGATATAGTTTTAGGTTCAAACCCGCTTTTAACAGGAACGAACAGTTCATTGCATACAGTTACCAAATCATCGGGCTCTAGTATAGTAGTTCCATTCTCGAGAACAAGCTCTCTCAGAAAGAGTATAACAGGAGCTCTGAGCTTGAATACTAACAACGAATCCCCACTGAATACATCTACTAGAAGAGAAAGTATTGCATCTGTATCCTCCTCATCTGGTAGTATTTCAGATACGAATCAAAGATTTGGTTACTATCAACACGCAAGTTATAGAGATGAAGAAGACGAAGGTTATGAGGACTCCTCATTGGATATGAACGAAAAGTGTCCTCTGAGGACATCTAATGAATATGATGATTTCCCAGAAAGGGAAAGAGGTGGTTTGCAGTTAGCTAACCCTGATTCAGATGACGAATTCTAAAACTTTATAGGTAAATATTAATTCTATTGAATTATATATTAATATAATAAAGCCCCATAGAAATAAGCATATTTACACAAAATCAAAATCAAAAATCTCTCACGTGATATTTATGTCGTGTAGTATTACGAAAAGATTCGAATTAAACTCAACACGTCGATTAATAGTAAACAGGTTTACAACGTTAAATCAACTTCACCAAACGGTTTATTCAACAATTCAGAGAAGGTTTAATTCATAGTATGTACATAATTAGTCTATTTTACTGATTCCAGAAGTTAATTGAGTGCAGTTCAGTATAACGGAATACTCCTAAAAGAATTTATACTAACTGAATTTAGGTTTAGTGATGTCTGATATAGGATATACATTGATTTATGAGCCTAATACGGCTACTAAGACTTCGGTGAATGAATTCAGAACTTTGTTGGAAAAGGGCAAGGATGATGCAAAAATTAACGCAATGAAACGTATCTTAATTACCATTCTTAATGGTGATCCATTGCCTGATTTATTAATGCATATCATCAGATTCATCATGCCTTCAAGGAATAAAGAGCTTAAGAAATTATTATATTTCTATTGGGAAGTATGTCCTAAGTTAGATGAGCATGGTAAAATGAGACAAGAAATGATTCTTGTCTGTAATGCAATTCAACGTGATTTACAACATCCCAATGAATTTATCAGAGGTAATACTTTACGATTCTTATGCAAATTAAAGGAGCCTGAGTTATTGGAGACTTTGATCCCAAATGTACGCCAATGTCTTGAACATCGTCATGCTTATGTTAGAAAAAATGCTATTTTTGCACTTTACTCTATTCACAAGGTTTCCTCACACTTGTGTCCAGATGCTGATGAAGTTATTTATAGATTCCTTTATGATGAAACTGACTCAGTTTGTAAGAGAAATGCATTCGTATGTTTAAGTGATTTGAACAGAGAAGCTTCATTACAATATATTCAAGACAATGTTACAGCAATTGAAACTTTAGATCCGTTGATACAATTAGCATTTATTGAATTTATTAGGAAAGATTCATTGGTTTCATCTTCACTCAAACCTCAATATACTCAATTGATTACAGAAATAATTGAAAGTTCTTCTAACTCGGTGGTCTATGAAGCAGCAACTACATTGACCGTTTTGTCATCTTCATCCTCGTCTATCTTATTAGCAGGAAATAAATTTGTAGAATTGGCAACTAATGAAGCTGATAATAATGTTAAAATTATTACGTTGGAAAGAATTAATGAACTTCACAAAAAACATCCGGGCACCTTACAAGATTTATCTTTAGAATTATTAAGAGTATTATCATGTCAAGATATTGGTGTTCGTAAAAAGGCTCTTGACGTCACTCTTCAATTCATTACCACAAGAAACGTTGAAGATGTCGTGAAATTATTAAAGAAGGAATTACAAAAGACATCATCATCTAACGAAGAAAAGAATTCTGAATATAGACAACTTTTAATTAATGCTATTCACCAATTGGCAGTTAAATTTGTTGAAGTTGCGGCCAATGTTATTGATTTATTATTGGATTCTATTAGTGATTTGAACACTTCAGCTGCATATGATGTTATTACTTTTGTGAAAGAAGTTGTTGAAAAATTCCCAGAACTCAGAGAAACTGTTTTAACTAGATTGCTTCGTGCATTACCTGATGTCAAAAGTGGTAAGGTCTTTAGGGGCTCTCTTTGGATTCTTGGTGAATATTGCTTGGAAGAGAAATTAATTCAAGAAACTTGGAGGTGTATAAGAGCAAGTGTAGGTGAAGTGCCAATATTAGCTAGTGAGAAGAGAGCATTGGAAGGTCATAGCGAAGAAAATGAAGATTCAACATCCAAATCAGGTAAGAAAGGGCCAGTTGTCTTACCTGATGGAACATATGCCACTGAAAATGCATTCACTGCTGAAGTCAATGTAGTTGAAGAAGAAAAGCCACCTATTCGTAGACTTATTCTTTCTGGAGATTTCTACTTAGGTGCTGTGTTATCTTCTACATTAGTCAAATTAATTTTAAGATTACAACGTATTTCAACTCAAAAAAAATACTTAAATGCATTAAAAGCTGAGGCTATTTTGATTATGGTATCTATTTTAAGAGTAGGTGAATCTTCTTATGTTGCGAAGAAAATTGACGAGGATTCTGCGGATAGAATTCTTACTTACATTAAGTATTTAACCGAAGAAGAAAATATTGAACTTATTGAAAAGGGTTTCTTAGATGATACCAAAGATGCCTACAAGATACAAATTAAGGAAACTGAATTGAAGAAAGCAGCAGAGGAAGCTAAGGATTTCCAAGATAATGCCGAAAAAATTGATGATTCTATTGTTTTCAGACAATTTGATAACAATCAAGGTAAGAAGGAAGTTACAGATGACCTCAATTTAACTGCTGGTAGTGATTTGAAGGTTGAAGGCTTATCATCAAGATTAAATAAGATATTACAATTGACAGGTTTCTCTGATCCAATTTATGCTGAGGCTTATGTTAAAGTCCATCAATATGATGTTGTGCTTGATGTTTTATTGGTTAACCAGACTACAAACACATTACGTAACTTATCAGTTGAGTTTGCTACTTTAGGTGATCTTAAGATAGTCGACAAGCCTGCAACTGCTAATATTGGTCCATATGGGTTCCACAAGATCCAAACAACTGTTAAGGTCACTTCTGCTGATACTGGTGTTATATTCGGTAACATTGTTTATGATGGTCAACACTCTGATGAATCTACCATTGTTATATTAAATGATGTACATGTTGATATCATGGATTATATTAAGCCTGCAACTTGTAGTGAAAGTCAATTCCGTAAGATGTGGAATGAATTCGAATGGGAAAACAAGATCACAATTAAATCGCAAATGACATCCTTGAAAGAGTATTTGGAAGAATTAATGAAGGGCACTAATATGAATTGTTTAACCCCAGGTGCTGTTATAGGTGAGGAATGTCAATTCCTTTCTGCTAATTTGTATTCTCGTTCATCTTTTGGTGAAGACGCTTTAGCAAACTTATGTATTGAAAAGCAAACTAATGGTCCTATAATTGGTCACGTTAGAATCAGATCTAAAGGACAAGGATTAGCATTATCATTGGGAGATAGAGTTGCTTCTATTTCACGTAGAACTAAGGATTCTAAAATTAAGTCTGTTTAAAGATGTAGATTAGCTACCTAATAATTGAACTTTTTATAATTGTATATTGTTTTATATGCTACGAAAAATTCCAGAATTTTTATATTAATTAATTATCTTGTGATAAGAAGGACTTTGAATAAATGTAATTTAAGACTTCATTTGCCTGCAGTTTTAATCTATTAGTTTCCTCTTCTGTTCTTGAGTACAAACCTCCATCGAGGTGTATACCAAACAGTTCTGTCATTTTAATATTTGGATCATCAAAGTTGTCATAATACACATTATAAAGAGTTGTAACGAAGATGAAATCGAATATTGAATGCAAATCACCTGTAAGATTTATGGCATAAAAATTTGAGTTTTGATTAAAGAAAAATGGAAAGGATGTATCAAACTCTGTTAACCCATAACGGTCTGCAAATTCTCTTAACTTAGATTCATCCTTTGTAGATACAAGTAATTTCAATTTATAATTTGGCGATTTAAGAGTAAATAACTCTGCTTGTAATACATTGTTCAATTTAGCACTTAGAACATATCCAATGTAAACTCCTACCTTTGCAACAGGTACATAATCACCATATATAGATATTATTCTTTCAACAGATCCCTTTTGATGTTCAGAAAACCGTATATCATTAATTCCAAACGTATCAATCATCCTTTTTACAAATGCTTCACCTTCGCTTACAAAATATTCTGCTTCCGTAAGACCTACTACCACTCTTACGCAATATATTCTTTCATTTTCTCTCCCAATGCCCTTGTCTTTAAATCTATTAATACTATTTATCACCTTCTCTTCTTCTAAAATACTAAATTTAGAAGGTGGCTTACTTTCTTCAATTCTTAGGAAATCTCCATTATTTTTCACCACTGGTGATGATGAGTAGGGCCTTTTCCTTTTCTTCGGAATACCTCTATAGGGTTTCTGTTCTGGTTGAGACATTGTGATTTGTCTTATTATGACATACACTTAGCCATGTTAAATCAAACTCTCATATGTTGTGTATATACCGTTTCTCTCTCATTTATTTTTGTGTAAGTTAGCGCCATCGCTGAATTTTTCTGAAATTTTTTTAAGTACCATTATCAAAGATAAACCTTAACAACCAGTAATACGAGATAAACATGGCTAAAAAGGAAAAGACATCTAAGTCTGAAGAAACAGAAGATAACTATGAAAAGAGGCTTTCAGCTCTTTTGCCATTTGCTCACCCACTTGCCCCAAAGAAATTGAATAAGAAAGTTTTGAAAACTGTAAAGAAGGCATCTAAGGCCAAGCACGTCAAGAGAGGTGTCAAGGAAGTTGTCAAGGCTTTAAGAAAGGGTGAAAAGGGTTTAGTTATCATTGCTGGTGATATTTCTCCACCAGATGTTATTTCCCATATTCCAGTCTTATGTGAAGACTCTTCTGTCCCATTCGTTTTCATTCCATCAAAGGAAGATTTAGGATCTGCTGGTGCTACTAAAAGACCAACCTCCTGTGTTATGGTTGTTCCAGGTGGTGGTAAGTCTAAAAAGAATGCTGATAAGACTGACGAATACAGAGAATCATATGATGAAATTGTCAAGGAAATTCCAAACTTAGAGTAAACGTCTCATTAGCAAAATATATTAATAATTGAATTCACAGTTAATGTATTTCACAGTGACATTTGTTTTTGGTCACTAATTTCAACATCGAGCATTAGCTACTTGTACCATTCCAAATGTAAAATTATAAATGCATACAATATGTTGAAACTGTTTAATTTTCACGTTATAAGTTTCACTTTTTTATTTTACTACATTTTAACTATAGTTTCTACGTTATATAGTCTGTTTTTGGCAACGTAATCAAAAGCTGAAATAACATACCATCTTTTTGCAATTAATGTAGAATTAGTAGGCTATTTTAAGATATTTTTTTATAATTATATTGATTTAATTACAAATTAATAGATATTTTTAAAATTTCCCTCTTTTCTAAGAAATTCATCAATTTTTAATTTTCAATTTATGCTACGAAAAGATCTGTTTATATATCAATACATTTGATTAATGGAAGTTGAACAGTAATTTCTTGGAGATCATTTGTATACCTTGTTTAATCTAGTGGTACTGTTGGGTGCAAATGTAAAAGTAACATAATTACACAAAACCAAACCACCTATTCAATATCAACGCGTTAGCTATAATAAGAGATAAAAGTGATAAATTATAATATGGATAAAAAGGGCACAGATGCTGACTATGTAACAGCGTTAGATTATTTGGATGATCAGAAAAGATTGGAAGAGGAAGCTAGGACTTTAATGCCTTTTGATCCTAATCAGTGTACTTATGTTAAAGGAGAGTTGAGGCAACCAGTCTTCGCATGTTTAACATGTTCTAAGCAAAATCTGGACGAGCCAATTGGAGTATGTTACTCATGTTCTATACAGTGCCATTCCACACATGAGTTAATAGAGCTTTTTTCTAAACGTAATTTTGTATGTGATTGTGGGACAACAAAAATGAGCAAAACACCTAGAGGGGCTTGCAAATTAAGATCTCATAGCACTACAAATAATCATGAATCCAGGTCACGTTCAGGTTCCTTTGGAAGCTTCAATAGGGTTCAATTAGAAGCTGAAGATATACCATCACTGTCAAATACATATAATCAAAACTATCAAGGACTTTTTTGCTCATGTCTGAAACCTTATAATCCTTTAGTGGAAACTGGTAATATGATCCAATGTTTTTTTGGATATGAATGTGGAGAAGATTGGTATCACGAAGAATGTATATTAGGGTATGATCGAGTAAATGGAGGTGCATCAGATGGCGAATGCATTTTGCACACTTTGACGGAGGCTGGAGAAGAGGCTGCTAATGATATTCTGATTAAGCGGGAAGAAAAAGAAATTGAAGTTAAAAAAGAAGAAATAAGTAATACTAATTATTTTCCAGATCTTGAACAATTTGATGTATTTATTTGTTGGAAATGTGTAGAGAAATTCCGTGATATTTTCAAGGAAATCAAAGATCAAACTGATATTGTACATTGTATTTTGCCTCATATTGAAGCTAAATCCAGAGAAGAATGGGAAACTCTATATTTGGATCTTAAAGAAAACAGTGAAGAAAAGATAAATGAAAATGATAAAAAAAGAAGAAAACTCAATGATTTATCCATTCAAAAATACTCTTACTCATACTTTTTGAATAACACTTTCAAGGAAGTATTAAGTAATCTTGCTAAAAAAGAACCTGCAAACTCTAAGTTAAGTTCGTTTCTTCACAATTATGACTTCCTATACAAAGATGACCCTATTTACGAGCCTCCAGAAGAGGATGATCGCTCTTCAGGAACAGGTTCTTTGTTAGATCTAGGAGCTGAGGCCCTAAATACTCTACCAAAGGATCAAGCGATTGAAGGATTGAGAGCCTATGATATGATGAAGGCAAAACTCACTTCTTTTTTTAAACCTTTTGCTGAGGAAGGGAAGGTTGTTACAGAAAACGAAGTCAGAGACTTTTTCAATAAAATAAAAGATGAGGAAAAGTAATGTACACTAGTTCATTTAAATTATATACAAATAGTTAATAAAGCTACGAAATTTTATTCTAATTCACTTCTTCTTGTTCTTCTTATCCAACTTAGCAAATTCATCTTTCCATACATTATTACACAGTTCAACATTGACATTTGGGAATATTCTATTGAAAACTTCATCGTACCATTCAACTGGCACAAATTCAATACCTCCTTTAACTTCTTCAGGAATTTCCTCCAACTCATTTTCAATATCCTTTGGGAAGATAATAGTATCGCAACCGTATCTCTTGGCACCTAAGATCTTTTCTCTTAAACCACCAACAGGTAAAACTCTTCCTGTTACAGTGATTTCACCAGTCATTGCCAATTTAGGAGGTAATGATTGGTTGATGGCTAAAGAAATCAAAGAAGATGTGAAGGAAATACCAGCAGATGGACCATCCTTTGGAATAGCACCATCTGGACAATGTACATGCACATCAGCAGCTTCAAAAAATCTATTTTCTGGGAAATTCTTAGCCATGTACAGCTTAGTGAAAGAATAAGCAATAGAAGCAGATTCTTTCATAACATCCTTCAAGCTACCAGTAACGTGTATTCCTGGATTACCTGATCCTGATCCAATTGGATGTGTCAAAATAGACTCAATATAAAGTGCATCACCATTACCAGAAGTGCTGTATGAAAGACCAGTAGCGACACCAGGAGGTGGAATATCATATACTCTGTCTCTAACATAAATTTCAGGACCTACAAAGTCTTTTAAGTTTTGCTCATTAATTTCCAATTTGATACCTTCAGGAATTACAAGCTTTGGTTGCTCTTCTTCCATATCTTCTTCTTTCTTCTCTTGCTCGTTATTTTCGGGAACTTGCTTCACTTCAGCAAAAGTTTGCATATCATTTTCATTTTCTATAGCAGTAGCAGATACCTCAGCTTCTGAACTAGCAGCAGAAACTTCAGCTTCAGTAGTAGCAGGCTTTTCCTTTTGTTTAACATCTTTAACATCGATTTTCTTGGATTCCTTGTTAGAATCAACTTTACTTTCATCAAGAAGTTCCATTTCCTCAAGCTTTTCAACAATTTTAAGCGATGCTTTACTAAAGATTCTTACAATTAGCTTTTTGACATTTCTTAAACCACTTTCACGACAATATTTATCAATAAGTCTGGAAATAGCACCTTCTGTAATTTCAACATGGTCAGTACCTAACCCTGCCTTCTTACTTGCATCTGGAATTAAGTGTCTCTTTGCTATTTCTATCTTTTCATTCTTAGTATAACCAGAGACGTCAATAATTTCCATACGATCTCTTAAAGGAGCTGGTATATTTCCTAAGTAATTAGCAGTACAAACAAACAAAACCTTGGATAAATCGACTTTAACATCGATATAATTGTCAACAAAAGCATTATTTTGCTCTGGATCTAAAATTTCTAAAAATGCAGAAGCGGCACCACCACCACGACTTAAATCTAACTTATCAATTTCATCAATTAACATTAATGGATTAGAAGTTTTAGCTTGTTTAAGAGCAAAAATAATACGACCAGGAATAGATCCAACGTATGTTCTACGATGTCCCTTGACTTCATGAACATCCTGAATACCACCCATTGCGATTCTCACATATTTCCTATTTAATGCCTCAGCAATAGATTTGGCAATGGAAGTTTTACCAGTACCAGGAGGACCAGCTAAACATAAGATTTTACCGTCTACCTTACCTGAAACTTTACCCAAAGAAATGAATTCTAAAATTCTGTCTTTGACATCCTTTAAACCATAGTGATCTCTATCAAGAATTTTTCTGGATTTACTTACATTGAAAGAATCCTTTGAATAAATACCCCAAGGAATAGATGTTAACCAATCTAAATATCTTTCACTAACTCCAAGTTCACTAGAATGCTCATTCTGACTTTCCATTTTAGCTTTTTCAGAATTATAGGCCTCTAAAGCTTCTTCAGTCATTTTCAAATGCTTCAAACGCTCATCGAACTTAGATGTTTTCTTATCATCGGATTCAACTATTCCTGCACGTTTTTGAAGTTCCTTTATAAATTCTTTGATAAAAAGACGGGTTTGATATTCATCAGCCTTAGTACTTAAATTATGAATAGTATTTTCCTTAATTAAGCTAGCTTTAAGTTCCACTTTCAATAATTCCAATGCCTTATGTAACCTCAATTGAATATTTAACTCTTCTAAAATCTCTTGGATTTTTTTTGGGTCACCATGGACAGTAGAACCAACAAAATCAGCAAATTTAGAAGGGTCATTTACTAATTCAGTACCTTCTTTTATTTGAAGCTTTTCTAATGGGTTTTTACCACCCATCTTACTCAAAAGAGCTTTTAAAGCTTCCACTAACGATTTAATATCAGCAGAAGACTTATCATATGGCTCATCTTCCACTGGCCTAACAGTAGCGTACGAAACTTCAAGTCCACTTAAGTAAGTTTGAAGTCCTTCTGGCTTCTCTTGGGTGGTATCTACAGAAGAAGTACTATCTTTGACTTCGCCTTTAGATTCGGATTTCTTCTCATCTTTACTTTTAGGCGTTATTAATTCTTCAATTTTACATCTTTCGAGTGGGTAACCCAAGACATTAAATACTCCTGGTCTTGGAGTCGTATGACGAATAATCTGACAGTGTACACCGATATCGTAAATAGCATCCTTACTTTTAATCACATCAGTATCTTGAGCATTAGGGTCTTTAACATGGAATAATACAAAATATGGTTCTCTCTTATCTATAATTGTATAAACTGATCTAATAACCTCCGGATCAGTAATGTTGATAGCAAATGGACGTCCTGGTAAAGGTGGTCTATCTTTCATAGGTATAGCCAATAAAGGTGGATACAAGCCTGTTTCAGAATCAATAACTAATTGATCATCGTCGTTATTACCGTTATTATTATTACCATTGCCACTAGGTGGAGCTCCTGCCCCACTTCCAGTAGAAGGTGTAATTCCTGATCCTGATATTTCTATCACCTCATTATCAGAAGAAGTATTATCTTTTTCTACGTCTTTGTCGTTTTTCTTGTCATTTTCATTATCTTCAGCAGGAGGATCTTGCTCTTTGCCATCATCTTCAATTGGCTTTTTTTCATCAGTATTTTCTACAGGAGAAGAATCCTCGGCTTCCTTTAGATTATACAAGGAATCTTCATTAATATACTTCAAAGCAGTAGCCCTACCGTTATTAGTTTTAACGTTGATGTCAAGATTATATTTTCTCTGACTTACTGCCGAAGAAGCCAATCTCAAGCCCACCAGAACTGCTCTCGGTCTGCTTCTCGCAAGACTATTTAAACAGCAGAAATAGCTTCTAATCATTCTGTATGAACCTTAAAACCTTTTTCTTCAATACTGCCAATTAATTCTTGTACTCTTGTCTACTTCTCAATTAACGATCACTTGGATGAAACTAATTGTTCGTTTTTGTGTAACTATAGCGTTTTTCATTTCTAATCAAGGTGGATGCAAAAGCGACAATCGCTTTGAATAGTATTTAGCAATAAGTTCGCTATAGAACTACAATAGAGAACTATAAATATGATTAAGCTGAAAGAAATGGTATTATGAATGGTTTTATGGCAAGAAATGACACTTTGACTTATTTTTTTTTGGCGTATCTACTCAATATATCCGAAAAAATTGCCTTAGCTCTTTAGTTATGAAAATTATTATATTAAAATATATACATTAAAATGATAAATGAATGTTCTCTTAATATATCTAATATAAAAGTCATTTAAATATAATCAAGAAGTATCAATGAAATACCAAAGGATTAAAGTGAGTGAGCATTCAAATATTACGGTCGTTACTTTGAATATCATTCTCCTAAGAGTTCGTTTAACAAATATAATTCCATTAATTGTGGAATATGATTGTTTCAGTTGTTTCAAAATAGTTTTGTAAATAATTCGAAAGGTGAAAGTAAATACACCATATTTCTTCCTAAAAACTCAATCCTAAGTTCCCAAAAAATGCAAGACCATTGTTGACAATAAAGACAACGCAGTATGTATTTCGCAGAAAACGTTTCAGTTTCAATTTTATCTGCATTTGACCATAATTAGAAAATAACTAATCTATTTTGAAGATATTCTTTTTCCGCTTCACATTTGAAGGAGCAGGCGTTACTTCATCACTTCCCCTCTTTTGAGGCTTTCTTGAAGGACTGGATTCAGGTAGGAAATTGGAATCCTGATAGTATGCAACTGAGTTCATGTTGACATCATCTAAATTATCATTTTCCCGTTTTTCGGATTCAAGTGTGACTTTAGTGGCTTCTGACTTCCAAAGCTTGAGTCTTTTCTTTTTCTTTTCTGACTTATTCGATTCAACTGATTTGACACTTCCCAATGAAGAGTTCGCACTAGCAAATGTATCATCATCAGTAGCAGAAACTAGTGATGTATTTCTTGAAGTATTTGCAGAAGATATATCTCTTTCTGATTCAATTTTATTTGATATTGGTGTTGATTCTGCCCTTTTACTGAACGAATTTGTTCTAGTTTCTAATTTTTCTGGAGTATTGTCTTTTATTGGAGTTGATTTACTCAAAGGTATTGTGGTACCTGGATTATTCATTTTTTCCTCAATTTTCTTTCTTAACGTATTATAATTAGTATATTCTCTCTTTGTAGTGGGGATAGGGAACTTCTTCTTCTTCAATGGCGTCAATATCACCGAACTATTATCAGATACATTTTGGAGACTAGTAGGATAAGTAGGCGATAAAGCAGACCTAGAAACACCTTCGTTATATTTCAACTTAAGCCTACTATTTAATGTAGAAGAATGAAGGGATTCCTGATTTCTAAGCCATTGCAGTCCTGATGAATAGCCTCCACTTGATGCGGATGGAGTTATAGTATTTGCTTTCAATTGCAGTTTAAGTTTAGTTATTTCTTCTTTCATTGTTTCTATTTTAGATGCTTGTAGCTTTTCCTTAGTTGAGTGTTCCTGTTTAATTTTGTCTATTATAACTTGATATTCGTGGTTTTTAGTCACCAAATGTTCCATTTCATCTGTTTGTGGTTTGTGTTCTGCTACTTTATTCAACGCAATGACTCGAAGAACTGCCAATCTTATTAGGGACTTTCGTTTCTCATCTCGGTTCTCCAACTCTCTTAACTCATTTTGAGTCTCTAAATGCTTGTATATCAACGTAGAGTCCACCATTGTTGAAGGAACTGGTGGATCAATTGTTTATTTTGTTTTCGTTATCTAAATGTTTTGTGCAGTATTGAAAAATTTATTTCATTATGATCAGTATATATATATATATATAGCCTATAATAAGCCTATAGTAGTATAAGATGAATACTAGTAGGGGAGAAGCTATACAGGCAAACGTTTACAATGCTTGTGATGATGAATATCGTAAAGGTGTGATATTCAATAAAGAGAAGCTTTTGAAGTCTCCTCATCATAAAGTTAAGGTTGATGGTGAAAAACTAGATATTACCATAAATAAAGATGCTGAAGACATAGACGAAATTTTTCAAAGTAAAGGTATTGCAATACCGCCAGATGAATTATTGGATATGATTAAAACTTCTAACATACGTATACCGATGAAACAGAGAGACGAGTTTCCTGACGATATACAGCTCCCATCATCAGAATTATTGAAAGTTATACATTATTTTGCTTCAAAGAAAATGACATCAGTAAGCAAGGGAGCTGCTAGATCTCTAGATGAGACGGCATTATTGGCAATGGGACTTATGGTGGAGCAATGGGCTGAAGATTTGATTGATGAGTCTACTGCTCAGCTATTTCTGGAACCTTTGAACTACAACGAAGACACTAAGTTGGAATTAAACGAGTCAGACAATAATTCATCTACTGAAGCTTCAAGTTCTTCGTCAAGTTCTAACTCAGATTCTTCAGATGAGGATTCAGAATAAGAATAATACACTCTTAATTGAACATTCTAAGTTTCTACACATCCTTTAAACATTTTAATGATTAATGACTACATTTATACTTAATAATATACAATAATTTTACCACAATCATTCAGGCTTGCTCATTTGTAGCAGATTCTTCAGGAGTAGATTCTTGAGGAGTGGACTCTTGAGGAGTGGATTCTTGAGGAGTAGCAGTTCTTTCTTGACGAGCCTTTCTATCAGCCTCAACCTTCTTTTGATAAATAGCTTCCTTTCCAACATCCTTTGCTGATGTTTCAATACCAAAAACTCTATACAAAAGTTCATGAGTGTCTTTCTTATTGACCATCAAATTGACATTAGTTTTACCTTTCCATAATGGTAAAAATAAGTCCTCCAAACCTTCATCTCTGGAGACGGTCAAGAAAACACAACCTTCTTCCATTTCGTCAAGCTTTGCAGAGAACTCAGGGTCAATATTAGCATCTTTAATAGCTTGGATTTTTGGGAATGCCTCAACAAATAACATTTCTAATAACTTCAAGTTACAAGTTAATTGTCTTTTAGTACCGAGGAATGATCTAATAGTATGTAATGATTCATTTTGGACTCTCCATGGACAGTTACCAGTGTCGTTTCTTTGAGATACAAATAATTTAATACCAGCATGGATAACCTTTAATTTTTGTTCTTCAATTGATAAGATATCTCTAATAATAGGAGAGACGTAGTAAATTGTTCTCAATGGTTCACCAGTGGCATTTCTAACTAATGTACAATCACGAGGAAACTTTTCACTAAAGTCATAGAATGGCCAACACTTTTCTAATTGCTCATTCTTAGGATCTAAGAAAATAAATGGTTCTTCATTAGCATCTCTTGGTAACTTTTCCTTTTTACGAGACTTCTGAACTGTTTCCTTATCATCTTGAGATTGACCTTCTAACTTTTGTCTTTTAGAAGCAGCTTCTTCTTCTTCATTACTTCTTTTAGCACCTTCTGGATCAACCTTTTCAAAAACAGTAATGAAGAAACCACCAGTATTTTGTAAGTGTGGGTAAACTCTGATACAATTTTCTAAGTTGAACTTCTGTGCTTCTTCTTCAGTAGGTGGGAAACAAGTTTGGTGTACATCTTCAGCACCAATTTGTCTTTCTTCCATATCTTTACCAAAAACTTTCCAGTTACTAATTCCCTTACGTCTAACTAAACCTGGAAGTTCATTATCGCAGTTAACGACTCTGATTTGATCACCCCATTTTCTTAAAGCAGCAGCAACAACTGCTTCGTTTTCAATAGGAGACAAAGAACAGGTGGAGTAAATCAATCTTCCTCCCTTTTTCAATAATTGTAAACCTCTGTTCAAAATATTAATTTGTAATGGATGTAATCCAATAGCATTACCTACAGTGAAATCTTTCCAAACATTAACATTCTTTCTCATAGTACCATCACCGGAACATGGAACATCACATAAGATTCTGTCAAACTTCAAGAATTCGCTAGCACCATTAAGTTTAATTCTTGGGAATAATTGTGCATCATGGTTAACAACCATGAAATTTGGTGAATTTAATCTTTTAACTTGATGGACTAACATATGTGATCTCTTATAATCAGAGTCATTTGCTAAAACAAATCCAGTTGGAAGTTCTTCTTCTTCGTTAGCATGTAAAGCTTCCACAAGTTGAGCAGTTTTGGAACCTGGGGCAGCACACATATCTAAAACAGCGTGATGTGGCTTAATATCCATTAATAAAGGAGGAATCATGGAGACAGCTTCTTGTCTGGATATATTACCTACTTCAGTTTCAATGACTAAAAACCTTTGGGTCTTTGCAAATTCTTCATTCTTTCTAATGACAGCCTTAGAAACATCTATTTGCCAACCTAATTCATTTGGATAATAATGTAAGTTTCTTGGTGCCAACTTAACACCTTCGAACTCGGCATCTTTTAACTTATCTACGTGATTGTTAACAAAATTATCCTTAATTTCTTTAGCATGAGCTCTAGATCCAGTAATTCTGAATGTCAATGGCAAATTCTCTTGACAGTGTTTCTTGAAAGTGTCCCATTCTTCTTCTGGAACAACATTTAATGCCTTATAGTATGTCTCCCATTTCTCATTCTCTCTGACAGCTTCAGTCCAAGAAGTTTCTCTATCATGAACCGCAGCCCTCTTCCCGAAGTTCTTTTTATTATTATTACCCTTTCTAAAGTTTCTCTTTCCCATTGTTGCTAAATTAGAAACTAGAGTTTTAGCTATTTTCATTCACTACAGATAGTATCAATGTTGATAAAGCTCTGAAATTTTTTTTTTTGTCAAAAGTATCGGGGCTTCAAACGCGCGATGAGAGATTAAATCAAGGGCCATCAATGATAAAGAGCAATGTGAGCTATATATAATGATTGGGGGATAGTTTCATATTGGTATAGTATTCAGTAGGCTTATATTATCAGAATTCTTGGTAATATTGCTCTAATAATTATGATCTTCTATGATATCATCTATTGTTAAATCGAGCAATAATTCACGTGCGCGTATCATCACACAACACAGTAAAAATACCAAGGATGACCACCAGAGCTTATGATTTATGGTTTTCTAGCCTGCTAGAAAAGAGTGTACTATTGATTTATGGGGTATAAGCAGAAATTGCGAAGTGGTGCCGTATGTAACGATTAACTTTGAAAGGAGTTATTTGATAAATGTAATTTATTGATTAGGATCCGTACTAACCTATTCTAGTTGTATGCATTCTTGGGTTATTCAGTTTACGATAATGTAGGGAAGAGATATGCTATTAGGTTCATGGAGGTGTTTATGCAATATGCTAACTTAATGTATACATATCTAAGTGCTTTACTGCAAATAGGGTCCTCTGGAGGAGGATTGAACAATATAGGAATTATTAACACAGCTGTACTTACTCTCTTTATATCTGTGAATTTTATAAAATGGGCAATATTTGGTAGGCTAGAGGAAGATGAAGTACAGAACTTGAGACATAAAATTAATTATACCCTCTGGGAGTTTATTTTCGGGTTTATGATTCTATTTATACAATCATATAATATGGAAGAGTCAGAATTTCATCTAGGAAGAGAGCTCTTTAAATTTGGGGGGCTTTTTTTATGCATATCTTTGTTGAAATGCTTTCATTATCTTTCGGTTTATCGTGTAAATATAATTTTCAATTCTACAAAGGACATGTCAATATCTTATCCCCACATTTATCTAAGGTTTGCATTTGGGTTAATCTTGTTGAATTTAATTGATGGAATGTTGATCACTAAGTTTGTACATGAATGTTATACTAGTTATATTGGAACCACCCGATTTCACGTTGAGAAAAACATCTTAATTGCAATATTCGGATTTGAAATAATTCATATATCGCCTTTACTTATCCTATCCAGTTTAAATTTTGGATTAAACTACTACGAACTAGTAGAATTTGGCCCGAATGATCAATTTGAAGATGCCAAAAGAGTGAGATGGAGGGATACTAAGGTGAAAATTAGCCATATTGCAGAATTTGTTGTTAACCTTATTCGGTTTATTATGCTTTGTTTATTTTCAATTATTTTTCTTTACTTCTACACATTTCCATTCCATATTTTACCATCATCATATTTGAGTCTTAGGGCATTGGTTATAAAGACTAGACTTTTATTAAACTTCAAAAAAAATGATTTATTGCTACAGCGATTGCCTGTACCTGATAAAATAGACATGAAAGATCGGTGTATCATTTGCTATGATGAATTTTCATCTAGTAATTTAGAGTCTATCAGAAATCTTCATAACTGCTCACATTCATTTCATATCAATTGCTTAAAGTACTGGGTTTGCTATTCTAACAATTGTCCAATCTGTCGAACTAAAATTTAACGACAGCATTTTTTATATTATTTGACATAATATTTAACGATAAATAAAATTGGTTATTTATATATACATATATATATGGTTACTCCTATTCTATAATTACCTTTAACGACAATTTGTAATTTAAAATATAACACAAATACAAGAACTGAAGGACTGTTTCTGTTAGAATAAGCTTATTCATAAATTCGTATTCTACATTTGAACCTTGGTACAAATACACTAATATGTTCTATCTTCAAAATACCCACCATTAGAATTTCCATTTGTGATTCCGGTGGTCAATGATTCAATATTAGGTTCGCCATTTGTGAGCTTTGTTAGGTCATCAATGTGGGTATGATGGGCACGGTGACCATTGTGAGGCATTGAATCGTCCGCTGAATCATTAATAAAATCGTCATATCTGTAGTCTTCTCCCTTAATAGAGCTATCATTGGTATCTATGCCATCGTGTTTTAATTTAATACTGTCTTGATTACTATCGTACTCATTGAAAAATGGTTCTGGTGAATCTATGGAGCTTGTAGATGATGTATTTGAAGGAACAGCACTATTCACATTAATAGAATTAGAGTCAAGCTCAGGTTCATGGTGCAGTTCTTCAAAATACTGAGTGCCGTTTTGCTTCTTATCACCATTTAATGGTGCATTATCGAGGTCTTTATGTTCATCATTCTTAATCGTGCTGAACTGTGTAATTGAATTTGATTGTTTAGATTGTCTCTTGGAAGATCTTGCCTCTCCTCTTTCCTGCTTCAAGGCTTGTTGTTCTCTGTACTTTGCTAAATATATCTTAAGCACCTCGGCATAGTTTTCGAACCCCAAATCATGCATAGAATATAATATATCTTCCCCATTTATTGTTTTCCTCTTTTCTCGTAAGCATTTATCACTAGCTTCACTCGTTATAAATGATATAAATTCGGACACACATTCTTGCATACACTCTTTGGCATCCTTAGAAACTTTGGCAGATACAGGGAGGGTATTTTTCATTAGTCTTGCAACGTTTGCAATTGGTAACCAACGATCTTGCTCTCTTAGTTCAACATCATGAGGACTAATTTTAGTTGGGTCCATATTTGCTTATTTTAAATTACTAAAATATATTTCACCTATTTCGGTAATAATGTTTAATATATTCGACCTTTGCCTATTAGTATTTCGGGCAAGCTTATTGGATTGAATAAATCTTAACTGGTTTGAAAATCCTCAGAAATGGAAATGGAAGAAAAATAATTATAGAGGTTCGATGGATACGCACCCTCAAGGTAAATTCTGTCACGGTATATATCTAAATCTGATAAAGATGTTGTAGTTCGAGAAAGTAAGAACACACTGAAAAACAATTGGGCATGGAAGATGCTAAAAGAGATGCTCTTCCAGAGGTGAAAGATGATGGAAATCAGAATATACTTGGAAAATCAACAAGTAGCGCATCATTCTTATTGATTGTCCAGATGTTTACTAAGTTATTGACATTCTTTCTTAATCAATTGGTGATACGTTATATTTCTCCTAGAGTGTTTGGTATAGCAGCATATTGCGAATTCTTCGTGGCAAATATATTATTTATTAGTAGGGAAGGTATTCGGTTGGCTGTCCAAAGAATTCAAGTTCCAAAATCAAGCCAGAAATCACATAATTTCGATACGAATACTTTACGTGGAACTTTACAAAGTGTTCTTAACTTGGGATATCTTCCTGTATTCCTTAGTTTACCAGTTACATGTGTTTTTCTATACTGGCAACATGGTTCTAACGCGTTTCTTAACCTTTTCAGCATGTCATATATTAAATATTGTTTCATTTTGATTGCAGGCCTGATCCTAAGCGAATTATTGGCAGAACCTATTTATTTGCTAAACCAATTTCATCTAGATTTTAAAAGAAGATCAAAGTATGAAAGTATTGCTATATTTGGAAGATGTATTGTAATATTTTGTGGTGTTGTCACAATTAAAAACTGTGAAATGTTCAAGAATTACGACTATGATGGCATGGCAACAATAGTATTTGTGCTAGGGCAATTCACATATTCCTTCACTCTTTTGATACTCTATTTTGGTGCCTATTGTTTCACTTCTTGGAATTCAGAAAATAATTCTCTTGCAATCAAAAAGATTACTAGGAATCTGGAACAATTTTACTTTGACCCTAAAGTTATAGTTTTTTGGAGAAGTGCTTTCTTGCAAATGATTTTCAAGCAATTTCTTACAGAAGGGGATAAACTACTTACCAGCTATACGTGTACTATTGAAGATCAGGGGATTTATTCTGTTGTGTCCAATTATGGCTCCATTATTGCACGTTTATTATTTCAGCCAATTGAAGAATCAATTAGGTTGCTTTTCACAAGAACATTATCAGTGAGGAATAGGTCAAATATTGAAGGTTCCTTAGAGACATTCAGATATATATGCTTGTTCTATTTGAACTTCTCCATTCTTATATTTGTTGCTGGATATATTAATGGGTCATATTTATTAAGGATACTACTTGGTGGTAAAGTATCTCAATGGGAAAATACAAACATTTGGGATGTATTTCCTCAATATATAATATACATACCATTTATGGCTTTTAATGGTATTTTTGAGGCATTCTTCAGTAGTGTCGCTACTGTTGTTGACATAAAGAAATTTTCATTTTTTATGTCATTTCTGACAGTTTTCATATTGGGATTACTGTATTTTTTAATTAAGATTGAAGGTTTTGGTTTATCAGGACTAATTATTTCAAATATTTGTAACATGACGTTACGAATTATTTACTGTTCCAATTTCTTCAAAAATTTCTACTATGACTCTGGATTACCAATATCTTTTATGACAGTCATGAAAAAGGTAATTCCGAAGATAATATCTGGGATAATTGCTTTTACTGCCCATAAATTTGTACTTGGAGAATATCGTTCTTCCAGCTTAACAGATTTGATTAAAAGTGCCCTAATTTGCATTTGCTTGTTATTGCATCTTCTCTACTTAGAAAAAAATCTTATTATTACTGCTACAAAAGAATTAAGAATGAAGTTCTTTTCTAAAATCAAAATTAAAAAGAATTAGCTTAAGTAACTTAAATAGATATTAAAAAAAAAAACTACCATTTTTTTACATTTTAAGATTAAAAAATTGGAGTCGTCACACAAGTTGTTTACTTCAGTTCCTTAGGAGTGTGCCAACCGCATCGCCTCCACCACGGGTAGCTTACTGTGCTGAATTGCTTCCCTCCAGTGATATTGCCACTCATTGCTAAGATTGAAATATTGACTACTCAAATATTGCACATCTCGACCGCGGGGATCGATCCGGACACAACTAGATCCTGTGAAACTGAAAATAAACACACAGTCAGTGCGCTTCTGCCACAAGCCATCACAGCGAAAAATTAAGGAAAAAACCCTTATATATGCTTTCAAACCAGAGTTACGCATTAAATTTTTTTGTTTCTTGAGTAATGATTATCCTATTACCAGACCATTTTATTTAGCAAATGTCTATTGTTGATATACTGAAAAGTTTAGACGAGCTAGCTAAAGCAATAACACAGAAGAATATTGAAGTTGATGAACTAAAGAAATTATATAATCATAAAATCTCAATCATCAATCAATATGTAGAGTTACTTGATAGTGATATTGATTTCGAAAAAATAGAGAATGAAATACTGGAAATGGAGCTAGTAGAGAGATTGGAAAAACCTATTGTTTGTGAAAACTGTAATAATTCTATTTCGCTTTTAGATGGTAGTTCCAAATTTGCATTAATTCCTAAGAGTAGAATAAGGCAAGTTAAACTCAATAATACTCCATCCACTAATAGAGGGGATATAGTTCATGATAAAGGTAGCTCAGATAACATAACAGCATCGAATATTAATGGTTATATGCCAGCAAAACTAGAAAAAAGAGGACAGACTCATGCTTATAATAGAAATCAATCTAAAAAGACTTGTTCGTATTGTAATAGGCCGGGACATACTAGAGCTAAATGTTTCACTAGATTAAACAAAGATGGGTGATTATAAACTGTAATTCCAATTGTTGACATATCTAAATTATCAAGAATTCTTTCTTCTCTGCTAAGGGATAACATGAGAAAGTATTCCCTATTATAATTTACATTACCGCATATAATATTCACAACGTATCTATCTCTTGATATAATGTCATCAACAGATTACCGAATAATTAATCCTCTCAGTTGCATATTATATTTAGTTTAGTTATATTCTAAATTTACATTCATATAATTTCTTAATTACCATATTTTTAATATATATTACATTGACTTAATTACAAAGCTTATATATATGCTTATTTTGCTGATTGAACCATATCTTCTATATTTATGTTAGTATTTGTTCCAAAACACACTCGAAAGATTATCATAAAAATACATACCTCTTCTAGAAGCATCCTGCAATAATGTACAGTCAACAGAATTTGCACTCATATGCACATAGCGAACTGTTGATCCTCTGATGAATAAATTCTTAACTGATTGTAAATGTGGGTACTTTTCTTCGTTAACGCATGAGATATTATCTAACTTTAAATTCAAGTATTGGTCTACCGATTTCAATACACCCCTTATCTCTATATCATTTTTTAACTCGACCTTCACTTCTTGATCAACAAGAGTCTTAAAAAAACTAAAGAACAACATTTATTAATTGTTATATCTATGATCTACTACTATAATGCTTTGTAGAGTGGTGAAGTGAGGTTTTCAATATTGAAACTGAAAATATTCTGCTTACATAATATCCGCAATTTTTCTTATTAAGTGAGAAACTCACTAATATAGCTAGATTGACTATACCTAATTTCAGAATCCAGCATATCTTCCAGAATGTCAAAAGTTTCTGTATCAATATATGTTGAATAGCTACTTACGTAAGTGACTTTTCTTCTCTTTTTGGAGGAATGGTTACTTTTAATTTTCTTTTTAGACTTTGCAACCATAATAGTTGGTTCATCAAATGCACATGTATGGTAATTGGTTTCTAGAGTGAATCCATATTTAGTTGTATCATTGTTCAATGAAGTTGAATATGGGTCGATGTTTTCAGAATTATTAAAAAGAGCACTTGCATCATAACTGTCAATCGAATTATTAATATATGGGCTAGTTGGAATATTATCCGAGTAATTTGTTAGAATTTGGAATCCTTTAGAGCCCTCGCCGCTATGACCTATAGTTTTCGGAATAACTAAGTCACTATCGCAAATTTCTTCGTCTGTATCGTAATTTTCATCAATATTTCTAAGTTTTACCTCGTCAGAATACTTCTCATTGCTAACTAAATTAATACGTTTCAAATTTTCTAATTCGTGTACGTCAATTTCCAAGTTCATCTGATCATCTTCATCCTGAAGAATTTCTGGTGTCTCTGGACTTTCTGATGACATTGGAATTCTATAATCGCAGAGTTGTTTTTTACATGCCTTTTTGTACTTTGCTTTTGCTCTCTTTTTCAATTTCTTCAGTAATTGTTTTGTATCTGAAACATCACTAATGATATCTTTACCCTCAATGCTGGCAATTTTATTTGCTCTTCTTTCTATAGGATAAGATTGGATTGTAGTATGGTCAAAGTTCCCACGAGGCACTTGAATACCCGGGTCTAAGTTTTCTTGACCTGCTCTAGAATTCATAAAATCAGACTTACTTTTAAACTGAGGCATTTTACTGTTGGCTCTATTAATTTGGTAATTAGAAGGTGATCTGCCTCTAATTATTAAAGGTGGAGTTTCAGTTGCGGCCATAACAAAAAACTTTTCTTCATTCACATATCCTAGTAACTCAACCAGTAAAATAAAGTGACGATTAACCATTGATGGTTTTCTCTGATTAATTGAAGTCGAGAACTGAATCCTTTCATACCTTGCAACTGTTGTTATTACTCCTTCAGGATACGTTGATAAAATTGATGTTAAAGGTTTCTCTCCATCTTTACCGTTAAAAAAGAAAAGCTTATTGAATTGATCGATTTTAGTCTCATTTCTAATGTTTGCAGACAGCTTAATCAAATAGTGACTAGGGAGTATTCCACTTATTGCTGGGTAAACAGGAGGACTAAATTGAGGTCCCCTGTCTCGTTTTGCAGTATGCTGCACAAGTGAGACTGGAACATCATCTTCGCAGCATTTTGACACTAACCTTAATGCAAAATAATTTATACTAACCTTCCTATTGTTGTTATCATAGGTATAAAACTTTTCCTTAGTAAATATAGATGAATCAAATCCATCGAATTCAAATGCAGCCACTAACGTAAAATAATTTCTTTTGTACCCAATCCACTCTCCGTTAACAAAATCAAACCCTCTGTCAATCCTGGCATTAAGAAACGGAAACACTTTTTGGTTCGTTGTTTCGGTAAAAATCAGCTTAAACAGATCTGTACATTCGAATCCAGGTCCAAGTTTAAATTGCAATCCTGATCTGGGTGCAACTTTTTTCTTGCCTGCAGAGCCTTTATCTTTACTAGATAATAAGTCATTAGGGTAGACAGTGTTATAATTGGACTTATTTTCTTCATCGACTGATAATGAATAGTTGTTAGGAAATTCCCTATCAGTATCTTGTTCAGAATAGTATTGATCATCGAAATCAGATTGATCAATGGTATCGCATTGAATTGCCAGAGGTGCCAACCATGACAGATTGGCGCCGAAGTTAACCGTTCGATTCAGAAATGAACTCATTTAGTTACAGCACAAAGTAGTTTACAATGATAATATAACCAATAGTATATATAAATTAATTATTTTGTTTAGTTTGTGGTGATTAACCGCTAACAGAATAGGAAGTGTTCACAGACAGGCTGCAATCCACAAATATAGTTGCAAGCAGCTTATTGTTGCGCGGAAGTTTACTACTATTTCTGAGCATTCTATGGAAGTATATTAATAGTCTTAATTACCAAGAGAAGTCATATATATTATATATATTACATATACATACATACATATATATATATAACAGTTAGATATTGGAGCATTGAAGTTTATTATTAACTTTTACATTCAACGTAATTTTAGTAGTGTTGCAATTCTCCTCTATTGGTAGTATATGTGGGTTACGCACGACTCATCGTAGCGTTAAGATGAGATTTTTTCAGTAATCTAGTATTGGTAAACTATAGTGATAAACAAAGTATGGGTAAAAAAGCTATTGATTCCCGTATCCCATCTCTTATCCGTAATGGTGTACAAGAGAAGGAGAGAAGTTTTTTCATTATCGTTGGTGATAAAGCTCGTAATCAACTTCCAAACTTGCATTACTTAATGATGTCTGCCGATTTGAAAATGAATAAATCCGTATTATGGGCCTATAAGAAGAAATTATTAGGTTTCACTTCTCATAGACAAAAGAGAGAGGCTAAGATCAAGAAGGATATTAAAAGAGGTATCAGAGAGGCCAATGATCAAGATCCTTTTGAAGCGTTTATCTCAAATCAACAAATCAGATATGTCTATTATAAAGAGACAGAGAAGATCTTGGGTAATACCTACGGTATGTGTATTTTACAGGATTTTGAAGCTCTCACACCAAATTTACTTGCTAGAACCATTGAGACTGTTGAGGGAGGTGGTTTAGTAGTTATCTTATTAAAGAACATGACTTCTTTAAAACAATTATACACTATGAGTATGGATATTCATTCTCGTTATAGAACCGAGGCACATGATGATGTTGTTGCTAGATTCAATGAGAGATTCTTATTGTCATTAGGTTCTTGCAAGAACTGCTTAGTTGTAGATGATGAACTTAACGTTTTGCCAATCTCCGGTGGAAAGCATGTTAAACCATTACCACCAAGAGATGATAGTGAATTAACTGATAAACAAAGAGAATTAAAGGAATTGAAAGATAGTTTGGTAGATGTTGAACCTGCTGGATCATTAGTTGGATTATCAAAAACAGTCAATCAAGCCCAAGCTATTTTAACTTTCATTGATGTCATCTCCGAGAAAACTTTAAGAAATACCGTTACTTTAACTGCTGGTAGAGGTCGTGGTAAATCTGCAGCATTAGGTATTGCTATTGCAGCAGCAATATCTCATGGTTATTCTAACATATTCGTTACCTCTCCTTCTCCAGAAAACTTAAAAACTTTATTTGAATTTGTTTTCAGAGGTTTCGATGCCTTAGGATATAGTGAGCATATGGATTATGATATTATTCAATCTACTAATCCTTCTTTTAATAAAGCTATTGTTAGAGTTGATGTCAAAAGGGAACACAGACAAACAATTCAATATATTGCTCCAACTGATCATCATGTATTGGGACAAGCTGAATTAGTGATTATTGATGAAGCTGCTGCTATTCCATTACCAATTGTAAAGAACCTTTTAGGTCCTTACTTAATTTTCATGGCTTCTACAATTAATGGTTACGAAGGTACTGGTAGATCACTTTCTTTGAAATTAATTCAGCAATTACGTGATCAATCTATTAAAGGAAACAATAACGACACTATAGTTGTATCCAGAAATTCTGAAAATGTTGCAGAAGGTGAAAATCTTGGAAGATCTTTACGTGAAGTCGTTTTAGACGAACCTATCAGATATGCTCCTGGAGATCCTGTTGAAAAATGGTTGAATAAATTACTTTGTTTGGATGTTTCCTTATCAAAAAATGCCAAGTTTGCAACCAAAGGATGTCCACATCCTTCTGAATGTAATTTGTTCAATGTTAACAGGGATACTTTATTCTCTTACCATCCTGTATCTGAAGCTTTCTTACAAAAAATGATGGCTTTATACGTTGCATCTCACTATAAGAATTCTCCAAATGATTTGCAATTAATGAGTGATGCTCCTGCCCATCAGTTGTATGTTTTATTACCACCTATAGAGGAAGGTGATAATAGAATTCCTGATCCTTTATGTGTCGTGCAAATAGCTTTAGAAGGACAAATTTCTAAGGAAAGTGTACGTAATTCGTTAGCCCGTGGTCAAAGAGCAGGTGGTGATTTAATTCCATGGTTGATTTCCCAACAGTACCAGGATGAAGATTTTGCTTCTCTTTCTGGTGCTAGAGTGGTTAGAATAGCTACTAATCCTGAATACTCTGGTATGGGTTATGGATCTCGTGCAATTGAATTATTGCAAGATTATTTCCAAGGTAAATTCACTGATATTAGTGAATCTAATCAATTAAATGATAACACACTTTCTAGAGTAACTGATCAAGAAATAGCGAACTCCTCTTTGAAGGATGAAATTAAATTAAGAGATGCAAAGACTTTACCACCGTTATTATTAAAGCTTTCTGAGAAGCCACCTTATTATTTGGACTATTTGGGAGTATCATATGGTTTAACACCACAATTACATAAATTCTGGAAGAAGTCCGGCTTTGTTCCAGTATATTTAAGACAAACTGCAAATGAATTAACTGGTGAACATACATCTGTCATGTTGAATGTATTACCAGATCGTGAAAATGGTTGGTTACATGAATTCGCTAAAGATTATCACAAGAGATTCTTGCAGTTATTGGCATATGAATTCAAAAAGTTTCCATCCGTACAAGCATTAAACATCATAGAAGCAATTGAATCAGGTGAGGTTACTGAGAATAAATCTAAGTTGACTAAGGATAGGTTAGACGAAATATTATCACCATTTGATTTGAAGAGATTAGAATCGTATGCTAATAATTTATTAGACTACCATGTCATTGTTGATATGTTACCATTAATTTCTCAATTATATTTCTCTAAGAAAACTAATAATGAAGTCAGTTTATCTTCAGTACAAGCTGCTATTTTGTTGGCTATTGGTTTACAACATAAAGATTTAGACCAAATTTCTAAGGAATTGAACTTACCTTCTAATCAATCTATGGCCATGTTTGCCAAAATTATCCGTAAGTTTTCCACCTACTTTAGAAACGTTTTAAGTAGATCTATTGAGGATTCCATGCCTCAATTCGAAGATGATGCAGTTAAGGAAATGGAAGGAGAGTTAGAACACTTCAATTATGAAGAGGCTGAACAAGGATTAAAGGATGATTTAGAAGATGCTGGTAATGAAGCTATTAGTGAGTTAAAGTTAAAGCAAAGAGAATTAATTAATTCTCTTGACTTGGACAAATACTCTATTGCGGAAGATGCAGATTGGGATGCTGCTAGTAAGTCTGTTTCAAAAGCAGCTGCTGGTAAGGGTGTTGTAAGCATTAAGAATAAAAATGCTAAGAGAAAGAAGACTGAAAATGCTAGTGAAATCTATGATCAAGAAATGAAGTTAGCAAGCAAGAAGGTTAAAAAACCAAAGAAGTAGATATAATTGAACTTGTTGTATATAAGTCTACATTTAAATACATGATATATTGAATAAACCATTTAACTGTAAATATTTAATTATTCATCATGTTTATCGAATGATATTGAATAAACTGTTTAACTGGAAATATTCAACTATTTATAAACTTGGTCTATTATAGCATCTACGGTCCAATTTATAAGATCGAATAATGATGAGCCATTTTCATTCTTGTAATCAGATATTTGAAGATCATTTTTTGAATAATCATTTAACTCGGAGTTAACATCGTTATTTTCAAATAAATATTGGTGCCCCTTAACGAATTCTGGCCATACAATCATTTCGAAGTAATGTGGCGGATCCACCCAGAATCCTTCTGTTGTTTGATATCCTGCTCTTTCTTCACGTCTTTTCTTTAATGTTTCATATGAAGCATGATAAAATAGTTTTACATCTAGTAATCTTACTAACTCTTCATCATGATAGAGCATAAACCCATCAACTAGAATTAACGTTGTATCATCTGTAATGTACTTGTCAATCTTTTGTCTTAATGATTCTATTTCCTTCTTATCCAAATTTAATGTGGGTTCTATTTCCAAACTCTTTATTTCTTCATGCTCGGTACCTGATTTAAGGGCAGCAATATGAGCTTTAAACTTTTTAAAATCAATTGCTTCTGGGCAATCCCAGTTTTGCTCTCCGGAGTTAGTGTGTATGGGGATTTCATTGTCTGGCAAGTAGAAATCATCCAAATGTACCAAAATTGAATTTGTAAACAATGAGTTAATTGCTTTAGCGGAGGTACTCTTCCCCGATGATGAGGGTCCACTTAACCCTACAAGAACAATTTTCTGGTTACCTTCTTGGGCCATTAATGCTCGTAAACAGGAATAATGGGGATTATTTTTATCTACATTCCGCAAAGTGTGTGCGCCAGAACTATTGACCTACAGACCAACATAATCAAAAGTAATACTGAAAATTTCAATAATCACAGGATAAATCAACTGGTGATGTTGATAACAGAATAACAATCTAGACTATTACTAAGAGGCTAAACTTACTGTCTTTATTAATTTATCAAAGAAAAAATTGCATATGATTTTAATGACACTGGTGGCGACACTATTAACTATTTCTCTTAAAACTTTATGTATTTTAATAATAAACGCATGAGTAGACATATATATATATTATATACAGTGTTTTCATAATTTACTCATACTTCCGGTTCAAATATATTCATACCATCGGTAGAAAAATACTCATACTACCGACCATTAATTTGTCAGAATAAC
>JAKUBG010000051.1:0-63446 GCA_030563145.1 Schwanniomyces polymorphus var. africanus
GGTTAGTCTGACAAATTAATGGTCGGTAGTATGGGTATTTTTCTACCGATGGTATGAATATATTTGAACCGGAAGTATGAGTAAATTATGAAAACACTGTACAATGCATAATTACATGAGAAGATCTCGGTAGATAATTCTTGGATTCGTTACGACATAATTATCATCTATTAATTTGTGTTGAATATTATCTTAGTTTCTAGATAACAGGCTTTTTCTGATGATAGAGTTTATATATATAGTATAAAGATTTTATGATCTAGCATTATAGGGATATATTATTTTAGTAGCCTATTTAAAAAAAAAAATAGAACTTGATTTTTGATTCATTTAGTCATTTAATTTAAGAGTTTCCCAAAAAAAAGACTACATACTTCAATAAATACAGTATCTTTAACTACTTTGTTAAAAAACTATGTTTCAATAGCTGTAAATTATAGAATTTAATCTCAAAAGTCTAAATTAATTAAATTTTATTAGAATTCAGTAAGTAACGGTTTTTTGCATTATTATTAAGTGTTATCTGACCTGATTCTATGCATGCTGTATATTAGATTAAAACTCATGGTCTGACATTCTTTCTAAAATAAAAATCTTCGTATTCAGGAGTATTTCGCTTTTCTAATGATAACCTTTCTAATTCATCTGTGATTCTTTTCTTATTCATATTGTATCTCTGAGGAGACAGGTCATATTGTAGTTTATGTTGATTAATTGCAGAATCATAATCATAATTGATTCTGTCTTTTAAGGGATAGGCTCTATTAGCTTCATCAAACAATTCTTTTGGGCCCTTTGGTTTGGGCAGTGACTTATGTTCGTTATTATAGTAATGGTAACCCTGGGTCCTAGGGTTTGGTTGAGGTGATTTTGGATGAAATATTTCAGTTTTTTCTTTATGTAATGCATTTTGCTTTAACAAGATTTCCTTGAGTCTTTGTTGAACCTCATGTTCTACGACCAATCTAAATTCTCGTTGATATCCTAACCTTACTTCTTTTGCCTCTTGATCCATGGCTTTTCTTCGGATCTCAAACTCTTCCATTAATTCCTCCTCTATTTTTTTCTTCTGGGAGTTCAATTTGTTCTGAATATTCCTTAGTTCTTCTTCTAATTCTTTTTCTTTTAAAATATTTTTTCTTTCTGCGTTGTTTATGTATATTTCCTTTTGATTAAGTACATCCTTTTTGATTAACAATTGCTTCTGAAATTCATTTAAATTAGTAGACACTTCTTTTAATTCCATTTCTTTTCTTAAAAATCTAATTGCAAGAGTCTCTAGCAATTCATAACAAGAAGGTCTTGTTTCTGGGTCTACAGTAATACATTCTTTGATTATGGATTTTAGTTGAGAAGAATATACCTCATTTAATTCAGGAATAATACCTTTTTTGATCTTCTGTTGTAATTGTAAATGTGTTTTAGCTTGAAAAGGAGGCTGAAGATTGCATAACTCAAAAAGAACGCATCCTAAAGACCATATATCGCATACTGGTGAATATGGATTGTCCATCAAAACTTCGGGTGACATATAATAAGGTGTACCTACATATGTTTTAGCAAATTCATTCAGAGAAGTAATCATTTTCGCTAGTCCGAAATCTCCTAGCTTAATTGTTTTGCCTTCATTTAAGATGAATATATTTTCCGGTTTAATATCTCTGTGTATCACGACTGTTTCAGAATTTATAGAGGGTTCTGAATCCCTGTTCCCAGAAAATAAGTTGACTTTCTTTGCGTCGATTCCATAATGACATCTATGGAGGGCCAATAAGGTTTGTACTAACACTTGCCATATGAATTCTTCAGGGACATCTTCCTTACTTTTTTTAAAATTTGTGATAACTTGGGCAAGATCACCTCCATCACAATACTCCATATAAATGTGTATAGCTTTCTTATTAATTATATGATCATGAGAAAAATACTTCACGATGTTTGGGTGATTTAACTCTCTTAATATTCTTAATTCAGAGATCAACTGAGTCTTTTCATGTTGATTCATAGACGTATATTCAATTTCCTTTCTCACAAGTATATTGCCATTAGATTTCTGTCTAACTTTCCGTACTGTTCCATATGATCCCTTCCCAATTACCTCTAGTGCTTCATAATCCTGATGTGCTTCTTGTGAAGACATTATACTCAAGATTTGATCTGTTTACTTAAATGCTTTCACTTAAAACTTAACTTTTATTACTACAATACTAAATGATAGTATTTTTTTTGAACATAACAATAAGTAATAATATACAAGATAGTTTATTTAGAGATAGTAAATTTGTATATTTCGTGTGTTAAAGAGTATCTATTTATTTTCTTTCCCAATTTGGAAATTTTATCAATCTCACAAATTGTACTTCAACCTGGTTTAACTTCGTTGCATGTTATTTTTGTACTTTCCTCGAGACACCAAATCCGGAAATAATTACCTAACGATTAATCTTTCTAAATCACAGAGTTTAGAAATGGATATCTTTTGGTATCTACTTTGAATGAGTAACTAGCAATAAGAAAGAATTTTTAGAAACAACGTCTTTTTGTACTACTATTAAGTTTTCATTTGTTAATGCTATAGATAAAAATGAAAATTCTTTGAAGAATTATTTTTAAACATATTGTTGATAAAAAAAGTAGGAAAATACTACATGTTATCTTTTAGTCATATACATCTTATTCAGGAGTGTGTACATTCTGAATTCTTTCTGAAGTAGATATAAGGCCCTTGAGCTTACAAACAAGTGTATATTGTATTTGATTTGCAGCTTTATCATAACTTGAACGAGCCATAGTAGAGAATACAAATTAGGTTATCTGATTAAACTTACACAATTTAATCGTAGTTTATCAACAAATTATATACTTCATCTTGTTTCATTTTATTCAATAAAGTATAAAAGAAGGAGAATAGTTAATATTTCATTAATTTTTGTTATTTGCTATTTGTTAAAGACTATAAGAAATACAATACATTTAATAACTTTTCAAAGCCTATATTATAGCTGTTAGGAGTAAAAACTCAACTTGTTTCGCTGTCTACTAATTAATTACTACATAAATCACATCATCAAAACACTGCTGCTCATAAAGAGGATGGGTATTCTATTAGCGAAATATCTATCTTAGCCAATTGATATAGATAACTGATGATGTAATCTGTAAGGATGCGCATGAAGTGCGTATCCGGAGTTTGACTTTAAGGACCCCTCGCGGAAAAATTTTGTGTGTGTATACGGATAATGGCCCTTTTCCGCATGGTCCTAAAAAAATCTGGGGTATTACCTTACAGAAATATGCTAGCGGATACATTAGGAATTAAGTAGATGATTTACATAAATATATAAATAAATACCATAATAAAAATTATTTTCCGTTTAGATTTTCACAATTTGGACTACAAAAAAATGTCCCAAGAGTTTACAGATAATGTTATCAAATCGTTTGGTCCAAAGAGTACTCCAAAGGCTAAGAAGATATTGAAATCATTGATTCAGCATGTACATGATTTCACCAGAGAAAATAATATTTCTACAGATGAATGGCTATGGGCTGTTGATTTTGTTAATAGAATTGGGCAAATGTCTGATTCGAAGAGAAACGAAGGCATCTTGGTTTCTGATGTTCTAGGTCTAGAGGCTCTAGTAGATACTTTGACTCATTCCTCTGATTTTAGTGACCATACATCTTCTGCAATTATCGGTCCTTTTTATAGGCCAAATTCACCAGTCTATAAAAATGGTGAATCAATTATAATCAAAGATGTTGGTGGTGAGAAAACTTTAATTAGTGGTAAAATCACTGATACTAAAGGTAATCCTTTGATAGGTGCTAAGATTGAAGTTTGGCATTGTGCCCCAAATGGATTATACGAGCAACAAGATCCCGATCAACCGGAGTATAATTTAAGAGGTACATTCTTTGCGGATAAAAAAGGCAATTATTCATTCATATGCTTGCGTCCCACTGCATATCCAATTCCATATGATGGGCCCGCTGGTGATTTATTAACTCTTATGGATAGACATCCTATGCGTCCGGGTCATATTCACTGGAGAGTTACACATCCCAATTTCCACAGTTTAATTACCCAAACGTACGATGGGGAGGATCCTTATACAAAAGATGATTCCGTTTTTGCTGTGAAAGATGATATTATCATCAACTTTACTCCAGCATCTCCAGAAGTCGCTGCCAAAGGCATTAAAAATGAGTTGACATATAACATTTCCTTAGCTCTTGAAGCTGACATCCAATTATCGAGAAATAAGAAGTCATTGGTGGCTTTATGAGCTCTAATTTTTTATGAATAAATATTGTTTTATATAGATATTGTATGAATTCATATTAGTTTAAAAAGTCACTAATTGCATTATATACCCCAATATCGTCCTCTACAGCAAGCCAATGGCCCACCCCTTCTAAACTAACTGTTCTAATATCTCTGATATTTTCAGCAATTATTTGGGTGCAATTTTTCCAAGGACAAACCTTATCTTCTGAACCAACAACAAGAAGGACGGGGTTATCGATTAAATGGTAGAAAGCCATATACTCATTGTCTTTAGAAGCCGAGTCAATAATAGACCCACAATTTGCATTGTATCCTTCTACCGTTTGGTTGGATACAAGTTCTCGAATAAATCCTTTAGTTAGATCAGAACACTTTGATCCTACAGCATTCTCTGCTACTCCATTTGCAATACTAATTAAACTTCGTGATTCTTTAATTGCGTTGATTCGGTTTTGAAACACTTCTATTAAACCAACAAATGGGTGAACAGGGCCTAACAATATTAGCTTCCCAATTATTAGGGTTTTCGAAAATGTGGCACCGATGTAGTTGACTGTCATTCCAGACATAGAATGGCCAATAAAGTTGATATGTCTATACCCTAACGATAATTCATTTATTGTGCTGACAACATTTTCTGCATGTATTTTAGTAGACAAATTGGAATTTTCTAATCTTGATCTTGCTGCTCCTTCATTATCTAAAAGCAAGCATGTATATTTTTCACTCAATTTCTTTGCAAGGGAATAATAGAAGTTCTGTGATGATCCTAATCCATGTAAAAATACAATAAGCTCAGCACTTGCATCTTCTGGTCCAAAGATGCTATAAAAAATACCTTTCTTTGTATATCCAGATTGCATTCTCGAGTGGTTTATTTCTTAAATGTCTGGACTGTCATTTTTATGTATATATGACTCTAAATTGGTACAAATTTATTTAAAGAATGATTGTGGAAATTGCGGAAATTGTGTATTTTCCATTTTCCACTATCCATTTCCCGCATAAGGGCTTTCTCCATGCTTTCTCCATACAAAATTACTCACATTTTATTATATCGATTTTAAAGTATGAGTTCCACAATACTTTTATTTATCATATACATTATCAATTGTTAAAGCAACCCTAGTTTGGGATTGTGACTACCACGTAGCAATTTACAATGGCGTGGAAGATGTAAATAATAAGTTATATAATACATTAGTCGGAGAGGAATACAACTTAATATGTATAGAGTACGAGATGGACAATATATTGATAACTCTGTAATGAAGGAATATCTAGAAGACTGTTTATATAAAAGTCATTTTGACTTCACTCATTTAAGTAATTGATCATTGATAGAAAATATTACGGAAGCATTGGATGTGAGATTATGCTTAACAAAACTAACAGGTTACTAAAACTTCATCTACAACTTCATAAGGTCTAAAAGAGGATTGAATAGAAAAGGCGATTATTATACTGTATATATATATATCACTTAAGAAGGTATGAAGAACTTGTATTGTCACCTAAAGTATTATATAAGCTAATCAAATGCTCTCTAATGGAATAGCAGTATCCACTGACATATTTTTATATCATCCGCTCGACACATTTAAAAGGTACAACTTATCATTATTTCTCCGAGAAAGATTGACGATATAAGATGCAACCTTGCTTAAAATTACGTTAAGTATTCATAAAATATCATTTTTGGCTGAGAACTTACCTCCTTTTATAGTCCTAAACCCATCTTTCCTCTTATTCATACGGCTCCATATGATCGTTAGTATGGCTCGATTCTTATGAGTAAACGGACTCAGATCATATTTCATCTTTTTTATTTTGAAATCTTTGGTTCCAATTTATTGTGACACAAAAACTAACAACTAAACTATATTGATGCAAAATAAATGAAGCCCTTGAAAAGTATACAAGGATCTTTATAAAACCATCGACTCGTAAGGCAGACACTGTGAAGATAATATTACCAGTGGAATAGCTAACCTGTGACTCAGTTTATCGCCTATGTCGTCTCAGATGAAAATCAGATGAAAATGTTATTTAATTTCGAACTATAAAAAGAGCGAAATTTCATTGATATATAGTTAAGCACAATAGAATTGTGTCCGTATTTAATTTAAATACTATATTAAATACCCGATCTCTAACAATTCCATAAAATTACAAAATAAAAAAGGATTTTAATTCAAACTTGTAATGTTTTAAAAGTAAAATTTGGCCCAAAATTGGCATAAATATTGGTTAAATATTTTAATATGCATGTTTCAAATAAGCATATTTCGGAATTGTCTACAGTAATCACATATTATGAATGACCTAGGAATTTTGGTGAATTTAACTCATTCTTCTTTCAAAGTATGTATTTTTCCGGGACATTTTGATCTATATATCACAAGAATCATCCTACAATAATTATATTTTTAACTTGTAGCTGGAATAGTAGCAATCAAATTATAGATTTTATTATTTTCATAGACATAAGCTAATCATATACGTTTAGGAAAATATTTCTCCCTTTGTCTTAAATATAATTTCCCAGATTAATCTTGAGAATATGGCATCAAAATTAACTAAAATGTATAATTTCTTTGAAAAATAGTGTTGAATTCTGAATCTTCAGGTAATATATATATGATTTCATTATTTCCGCCAGTATTTGATTAGAGTTTTATAGTTAAAAGATAAATTAGTTCTGGTTCATCAAGTATTGTACATCTTCTATCCATCACCTTGTAATTTCTTGTTTATGAAATCTACTAATAAGAAACTATAAAGAAACTCACACTTATATTTTACTCAATGAATAAAACTAGTTTTCGGATATTGGTTTAAAAAAGTACTAGATAACCATCTCATAGTAATTAGATACTTTGAAACATGCCGAATATAATACACTTTGACAGACTTCACCAAGATTGTAGTCGGATATAAAAATTCTCAAAGGACTCACTAATAATTAAGTAATTAAGTAGCAAAGTAAACTTTAATTTGCAGCCAAACTTACAGACCTCCAACCATATGAACCTAACTTATGGGGATTACAATAAACGAGTCGGAGAACATTTAATCTTTCCGACTACTGTGTGAAGGAAAATTGCCATTTTAGTTGATCTCCCCGGATTTTTGACCACCTGTCGGATATACGACGACAGTAATTTTTTACTCATATCTTATTAATTTACACATACTCCACGGACAGTTATTCTAGAACAATTAAGTAAAAATACAGATTGATATTTAAGGGTAGGAAATCCTCTCAATTGAAAAGAAGTTAAACAATATTATTAATAAAGTTTCTATGACATTGGAATCAAAAATCAAGAAATCTAAGACTGATGTTCTTATCATCGGAGCTGGTCCATCTGGTCTAATGGCAGCATTATGGTTGGCACGTACTGGTACGCCATTTAGAATTATAGACAAGAGAGGAGATGACTTATTCCATGGACAAGCAGACGGTTTAGAGTCCGAACAGCTCTCCATTTTTAAGTCATTTTCCCATAATCTACTGAACGTCCAATGTTTAGATACTGCTTGGAAAAAATCAAACCACATAGTGGAGGTATGTTTCTGGTCACCTGGCGAAAATGGAGTCTTAGAAAGGAAGACTAGAAAAGCGGACACCATTCCTGGAATTGCTCGTTATCAACAAGTTGTTCTTCACCAAAGTTATATAGAAGATTATTTCTTAAATTCCATAGGTGAGTTCTCCAGTGGTAAAGCAAAAGTGGAAAGACCACTTTTACCATTAAATATTGACCTAGATGAGTCTAAGGTAGATGATCCAGATGCGTATCCAGTTAAAGTACTTGTCAAGAATTTATCCAAAGCTTATGCCGAAGGAGATGGTAAGACTGAGCAATTCGGCTCAAAAGTTCCTAATGGACTTTATAGACAATTTGACGGAGATCAAGAGCAATTCTACAAGGATTTGAAGAATGGCGAAAATGTTGACATAGAAGATCTTGAACTTATTGAATGTAAATACGTCCTTGGATCAGATGGTGCTCATAGTTGGGTCAGAAAGCAATTAGGTATTGAAATGGAAGGCGAATCTACTGATTACGTTTGGGGAGTAGTTGATATGGTTCCCATCACTGATTTCCCAGATATCAGAAATCGTTGTGCCATACATTCTTTGGATGCTGGATCTGTTATGGTTATCCCAAGAGAGAAAGGGCTCGTCAGACTTTATATACAGCTCAAAGAAGTTGATAGAGATCCAAACACCAAATCTAATTCAGAATTTGTTGGAACGAAGGATTCAACTGCTGAAAAAAAAGGTAGGATTGATCGTTCTAAGATTACTCCAGAAATGATCTTAAAGAATGCTCAAGAAATCTTTAAGCCATATAAGCTTGAAATGACAGATCTAGATTGGTTTACAGGCTACCAAATTGGCCAAAGAGTTGCAAAGGATTTTTCTAAATATAACAGAATATTCATTAGTGGTGATGCATGCCATACACATTCGCCAAAAGCAGGCCAAGGAATGAATGTTTCAATGGCTGATACTTACAATCTTGGATGGAAACTTGCACTTGTGAGTAAAAACCTTGCTTCTAGAGAAATTTTAAGCACTTATACTACTGAAAGACAAGCAGTTGCTAATAACTTAATTGAATTTGACCATAAGTTATCCAGAATGTTTAGTGGTAAACCAATGATTCCAAATTCTGGTGAGAATGGTATTGATATGAAAGAATTCGAAGAAGTATTTACCAAAGGTAAGGTATTTGCATCTGGTACTAATGTAGATTATCAATCATCAGTTCTAGTTCAGAAGCCGAAATCAGATAGTAGAAATACATATTATTCTGAATATGCCAAGAATATGCCAATAGGTAAAAGAATTAGGACTACGAAGGTAGTTTACCAATCTGATGCTAGACCAGAAGAACTTGAAGACAAGACTCTAAGTGACGGTCGATTTAGGGTATTGGTATTTTCTGGTGATGTAAAGGCTAATCCACAAAACTTCGAAACCTTGGAAAGCATTCAAAAATACTTGGATGGAAAAGATTCGTTTGTGAAGAAATATACTCCTAAGAATGCCAATGAAGATTCTGTATTTGAAATTATTACAATTCATTCTTCAAATAGAAAAGAACTAGAACTTACCGATTTCCCAGAATTCTGTAGACCTAGAGATTATAAGAAGCGTATGGATTACTGGAAATTATTTGCTGGAGTTGAAGACACTTATCACGAAGGAAGAGTGGACGCTTATAACTTTTACGGAATTGATAATAACAAGGGTGCTATTGTTGTTCTTCGTCCAGATGGATATATTTCCAATGTATATGGTTTTAATGCCAAAAGCTTTGAAGAGATAGGCAAGTTTTTTGATGGATTTATGATAGACCAAGGCACCAATGTATTACAGGAAAAGGACATTTCGTGTGATGATTCAGATAGATTCTTAAAACCTTTGTTAGCTATATAGTATTGAATATCATGTTTGCATAATCTTTACAATTTAAAAATCATTATTGATGATAAAATCATTCGTTCCAAATTTGTACATAAAAACACTGAAATCGTCCTTTTGAGGTGAGATTTCATTTTCAGGTAAAGGAATGGAGGGAACAAAGCAATTCTGAAAATGTTGCATGCTAGAAAGATCATGATCTAAAATTCCACCACTGCGTAGGTCATTTGATCTACTGGTGGCTGATGTACCTAATGCTTCGACCATATAGGTTATAATTACACTATACCTCTTGGAAATTTCATTAAACGTGCCATAATAAGACAATATCATATTGGATTTCTCTATTGCTCTTATAAGATATGGAACTTTGAAAGAAGAATTAAAACCAGTTTTCTTTAAATGAACCACTGTCATACCAAGAATTAATGCAGAAATAAAACAGCAGTTAAAGCTTATATACAGCTCAACTCTCTTTGTCCCGGTATTAAGATAAAATGAAAGTAGTTGGATTGTTAATACTGCAGACTTAACTGAGGACTCATAGAAATTGGTCAACTGAGAGTTTTCTGTTTCAGTTTTAATGGAATTTTTAACTGCGTACAATAAGAATGGTTTTGTAAGCAAGCAAATACCATACATCTGGGTTAAATGCATGAATATGAATGAATATGGACATGTTTTATCTTTTTCAGATAACACTCTATTTATTTGTAAAAGAGGTATGAGGTTATTGGACCATGATTTGAGTTCGTCTGCTAGCTTTTCAGCACTACTACCATCAACAATACCATTCAAATAGAAATCACGAACGATCTTACCATTAATACGTGCTGCTTTGGTTGTTTCGATCAAACAAACTGCATCTAAATCATTGAAGTTAATGCCAAAATTATCACTACTGTCATCCCAGTCATTATCACTTATAATAAATGGTCTTCCGAGTAAAATTGAAGATGCCTTTTCACAGATATATAGACTTCGCCATAATTTTCTTCTATGAATTATATAGTCCTTGTCTGTAAATGATTCATTTACGTACTTACGATGTAAGCCCAAGGTTTGAGCATGGCGAATAGCACATCCTAAAGCAAACCAGGATGGATTTCGTTTGTTAGAAGTTTGTAGATAAAAATATGCAAGAAAATACGATTCTGTGATCCATAGGGCAGTGTCATCAATCAGGTTTGTTACATATTTGTATCCCTCCTGGAAGAAACACTCTGGTGTTATATCTCCTTCGTCTATTTGAGATATTCCAAATGAAGCTTTTTTGAAAAGTAGTCCTAAAGCCAAAACTAAGTATAATAAGGACATATGGTTTTTTTTTGCTCTTAATGGATTGACATATACAAAATCAACAACTCCAGATTTAAAATGCTCAATATTTAAGATATAAAATGTTTGGTTAATATTCTCATCGAATAACTTTAGCAATTCCAAACACACTTCTTTAGTTGGAAGATTTATAGGATTATTGTTTGAAGCAGTCAGTTGTTTTTCTACTATATGAATTCTCTCTGGATCTTCTGTAAATTTGCTTTTGCCCAATTCGTCACGAAAAATATCCCTACATACAGTAAGTAATGACAATGGGCTACTGTCACCTATGTAGCAAAATGCCCCAACAGAATTAAATAGTATTCGTGAACTTTGTTTGGAGTATATGAGTTGTTTTTCTTTTTTTTCTGGTTCCCTACCCTGCCATTGTGGCGGTTCTCCTTCGTTTGTTAGGTCAAGATGACTTCTTAAACCATACGGGCTCAGTAAACCAATATCAAACTGAGGCAATTCCTGAAAATTAACAACCTCTTGGATGTTAGATGCTTGGTTTTGTGGAGAGGTTGCATTAATATCACCATCTATGAGATCTTCTATTAACTTCGTTTCAGACTGTTTAGTTTTATTTGGTCTGTTCTTTCTCCTATCAATATTAGAGAATAAACAATCTACCCCTTGTTTAGTACATAATTGACACGGATTTACTCCACTGCACTGTTACCATGTTAGAATCAATCGCAATTATTATAGGTAATAAATTGTCTTAAATGATACCAATTTAAAAAAATAAAAAAACTTACTTTAAATTTCCTTCTCTTACAGTTGTCACATGCCTTTGATACCCTTCTTATTTCTCTTTTCTTAATTGTATCTCCTTTCATTTCATTTGGCCTCCGGAAGGAAGTTATCTATTATAATTTTTTCCGTCAATTTTACCCCAGATAGAAAAGTGTCACAAAACCAATATCCAGATATTTTGCATCTAATATTTGCATCCTCCAGTAAATTCCCTAATGGAGGTAGTGTTGTAGTATATGATAAATAAACTTACTCGGAGTATTTTAAAGTACTTCAGAAGGGGATTGTATAATGAATTTCCTTATCTATTTATTATATACTCTTTTTCCATCTCATTTAACCTATTTTGATCCGTATTTTAGTCTGCTATTACTAATCAAAGATTATATTAACAATTAAAAGGGCACGAATAGAAGGATAACTATACGTTCTACTTCTCCTTCTATTTAAGAAATAAAATCTTTTAACTTCTGATATGAATCTGAGATTAAGGTGGATACGACTTTGTACTTATAGAGATCTCTCGAAGATGACAATTTAAAATAACCAATTTATAATATATGACTCATAATGGTTAGTTATGTCTTTAAATACATTTTTCATTAATTTTCCTTTGAATAAAGATAACTTTGCTTTGAATGGATAAAAATTTAAACATTCAATTTGTCTCTTTTAATGAATTTCCTACATATTTGAACAAAATCTAAGATATGAATCATTGGTTGAAATCAATATTCTTCTAATTTGATAACACTTGAAGCAGAAGTATCTACTATATGTCTATTCAATAGCTTATCCTAAAAATAGCTTATACTAAGTGTTATCTTGTCAGCTCTAAAACCATTTTGGTTCATCATATCCATTTGGCCTACTAACGTTACCAAATCCAACTTCTGTCTTATCGAATTCAAGACAAGGTTTAAGAACTCTCACAACTCCATTGAAACCTTCGGAGTACATTTTGACAAAATACTTCAGGTCCTTAGTAGGGTCTTCAACTAAATCTAAATCTTTATTCAGTTCCTTCATGGAGTTTAATGCCGTCTTAGATATTCTATCTACAGAGTCGTAATATCTGAGTTTACACAAATCAGGATTCAGTGTTTTCAATAACTTATCCCAAAGGAAATCGGGGTACTTTCCTTGTCCTAATAAAAACAAATCATATTGAAGAAGTGAAGACCTACACCAATAGCTTCCTCCCAATTTGGCTCTCTTATATAAACCAATTAATACAGCAATAGTAACGATACATCCAGTTCCATAATCACTTATAGGAAATGGTGGAACCACGGGTTCTTCAAGCTTTAAACCTTCACCTTGTGCCCAAGCTACTCCACTAACACAATCAGCAATTTGTTGCCAGCCAGCTCTTTCAGACCAATTACCATGAAATCCAAAACAGTTTTCCGAAGCATAAATGTAGCCTTTACCTCTTTTCTTTGCAAGCTCTTCTATTTTAGAAGGGCCATATCCTAATTTTTCGATGGCATTGGTTCTGTAACCATCGATAATTACATCTGCATCCATTAATAGTTCTTCAAATACCTTCCTATCTTTTTCATCCTTCAAGTTTAAGTCTGTAGTATGTTTTCCCATGTTTGTGTCTACTTGAAAGAATGGAACATCAGGTAAACTAGGGGAAGTCACCTTGATCACAGTTGCACCATAAGTAGCCAAAGTTCTGCCAATAGTGGGACCTGCGATAATACGACATAATTCTAATACTTTAACTCCTTCAAGGATCTTTAGTGAATTTGTCTTTGCTGGAGAGAATTGAGCTGGAGGAGTTTCGGATTCTATTTCTTCAACCTCGAATAGTGGTTTATTATTTATTACCTTTCCATGGTCAGTTTGTAAGAAATCTTCATACTTCAATGCCTCTACACCAGCTTGTCTATTCATTAAGTTAATCTTTTCAAGCTGATCACACTCAAACTTGGAAACTGCTTCTTGAATTGTCTTAACTACATCGTCATATTCTGTTAATTCGGGTGCATATGCCGGTAGTCCAATCATATTTAAAGTTGTGGATGCATCTAATGATCCATGAATATGATAATACTTTTGATCTTTTGTTCTATAAAGGTTTGCTGACATTCTTCTGTAAAGAATCGATTGAGCTTTATTCAAATCTGTTGGTTTGAGCTTCAGAATAACATTTTTATCTTGTTTGGTCATACCATCCACAGAGGATAAATATGTCAGCATTAACTCAAAGAGAGCATGAACCATATCAATCTTAACATTATCTGTAATATTGTACCTGAAATTGGCTAGTGCTAAAGCTACGGAGGCTTCTAAGCCTTTTAATGCTGATCCAACTTCACATTGCTTTAAAGGACATGGAATAATGATCTTTTCAGGGTTGTTATAATATGAAATATTCTTAGAATAATTCTTAACCTCCTCTGGTAAGTTTAATGACTTGTCATTTATGAGTAGACTTAACAATCTTTTAGTTTCTTCTAACTGGGAATACGTCATTTTGGTATATTTTTCGCACCCATACCAAAATAAAGAGATACAGATCTTTTAAATACGTCGCGGATAATGACGATTAGATTTCCGCTCCGGAAAATAAAAATATATATTCTTTAAATATTGTATGTACAAATCAGGACAATGCAGCCATCAATGGAGTTGGATCTAAATAGACTTGGTAGAACTTCATTTTCTGAAATGTTCCATCTTCAAAAATAGCACGTGCAGCCCAAGGAGTTCTTACGCTATTTCCGTTTGCCAATTCATACTCAACAATTCCATTTATCAAAAGAGTCTCACCTTTAACCAATGCAACATTTTCCACAGTGTGCTTTCTTCCTGTTACGTTTTTCCACATATTTTGTCTTGATTCTGCAATCTCTTCTTCTCCATTGACCTCTTTGGAACCCATTATAACAGTTGCTGACTTTGTGAAATATGATAAATATGGGTCATCTCCCTTGCTTGGTGGTTTGCAATCTGATTGCTTGTAAAAGTCAGTCAAGAAATTTTGAGCAGCCTTATTAGATTGTAATTCATTTCCTAATATCATTTTAGTTGATGAGAGAAACTATTTCACTACAATCTATAAAGGAAGACGAATCAATTGGAAATGCTCACCATTTCCCCAATTTATTGGCCAAGGAACGGAAAATAGGAAATGGAAAATATGGAATAGGGAATTTGATACTTCCGCGACTGGAATTACTAATAGCTTAGTGGAGATTAAGATATTGTTAGACTTCCTAAATTATGTCTTCTGTTTAATGGATACGACATAATACATTTTGTATATTGTAGATCGCTCAATTAAATTAAACTAGGCTATATACACGAAATGGGTCCTATTTATACTTGATGAAAATTTCCTTCCATACACTGCATCCGATGAGCTTCTCATAATTCGGCAGTCTCATTGGGCAGTCTCATTGGGCTATTTTCAACTGTTAGGTAGTTCGTTACTAGCTCAGTTACAGTTTGGTAGGTCAGGTGACAAACCTCGGGTTGTATAATGTCGTAATAACATCACGTGAACTCTAGTCGGATATCAGGTCTTTACTGGATCACCAACAGATATTCTCAACAACAATAACTGCAGCCCCTAACATCTGAAATGCAGATTCAGTACTTTCCTCTGAAAAGTATGTATATTTCACTTGTTGCTAAGTTTGCAAAGAAGTTAGAGCTACTAAACAGTCCAGAGAGATTCAATTCCAGTTATATGATAGATTATTGATTGATTATTTTCAATAAAAAAAAGTCCGTGATAGTTTAGTGGCTAGAATTACCGTTTGTCGCATGGTAGACCGGGGTTCAATTCCCCGTCGCGGAGCTTGTTTAAGCGCAAATGGTTTAGTGGTAAAATCCAACGTTGCCATCGTTGGGCCCCCGGTTCGATTCCGGGTTTGCGCATTTTTTTTATTTGGTAAAATCTAAAATTCCTCTAGTTAGAAAATGAGGAAGTCGGTAATAGTCCCATTTTTCATTTTAAAGATTAAGTTTTGCAACATTCTCTGTTTTAACAAAGCAGTGAGACTATTGAGACTTAAGCATTCTCTGGTCCCAGGAAATAGATAAAAAAAGTTTCATTTATAATTACAATTCTAAAATTAAATTTAGGTCTAGACTTGGTTGAATCTTATGAAATTCAACAAGGTTTAAGAATTCACCACTTCTTAATCATACATTAACATTTGAGTATATAATATTACTGATTTTATTCGAATTACTTTTGTCATTGGCATCATTTGTATGCTAATAAAAACATCAGAGGAATCTCCGATAGAGAACCGGAAGTTTGAAGAATTATACTGATCCCTGCAGTATTACGGAGTATTTTGGAGTACTCCCGATCTGAATATCTAAAAACATAATTCTGGGTGAAACAAAAATACCCTAGTGGTAATATGGGAGAAGACTGTAAAAAGGTGACTAGAATACGGAAAAAGGTCCCATTAGAACTGAGGAAAAGAACAGTTGTGGCGTATGTTACTTTGTGATGCATTTTTGTTTTATTGGATTCTAACATGTAATAGGTGTGATCAATGTCGTAAACAACGAACAAAATGTGTTGGTGGTTATCCATGTGAAAAATGTAGTCGTCGTAAGGTTGAATGTAAAATTTCAACAAGATTGAATGATTCTATTGAAATACTGGATATAAAGTAAGTATTATTATTATAAGAAACAATTGGTCCTTACTAACTGAATTTAGTGAAAAATATCCCAGGTTAAGACTATATGTTTGTAAATTGGAGAGGATATTACAAGCCATGCATCCTGATATAACCCTTCACGACTTACGGAACAACATTGATAAGATCGAGAAGAAGTTGGAAACAAAAGTGTCTACTAAAGATGACAATTTCCAAGTAGAGTCAACTATAAAAACGCCATTTCAAAATATCGTTGGGAAAAATACTGGTCTGGTTCCTGTCCTTAATAATGTTACTTCAAAAATGGCTTCAACTGCAGATGAAAGTTTTATAAGCTTTATTGACAATTATAAAGATAAAGATCCTGAGCAGAATGGTCACTCCAATGAATCGCAGGAAGGTCAAAATTATGGGTCTGGACAGTTCAAATCAATAGGAATAGTAAACTCAAGGCAAAAGCAAGAAATAAAGTCAGTTCTGCAGTGGATGTTACAAGAGCCTTTGGCAATAATACCTTCAGAAGAAATAGTACTAAGATTGGTAGATGTGTTTATTAACATATGTGAAACTAACTTTTTCTACATTCATCCCCGTAGGTCTCATGAACAAATAAAAATACTACTAATGAAGAAAAAGGATGGTGACATGGAATATTTACAAAGAAATTGGGACACAGTTGTGATTTTATTAGGAATACTTTCCATCTCTACTTGCTATGAATATATACAAAACGAAGATGGAATTCCTATAAACGAACCACAAAATAGTTGGGAAGACCCGGGACATATTTATTATTTGAAAATGCTACCATTTATTGGTATCGTATTAAATAATAATAATGTCACAAGCATTCAGGTGCTTCAACTAATAGGTGTTTACATGACAACAAAGAAAGCTGATATTGTGTCTGTATCCATTGATCTTGGATACAAGTACATGTATTTAGCATTAGAAATTGCAATATCGAATAATCTTCATCTATGCAATGAATCAAAGGAAAAGGGAGAAGAAGGAAAAGAGTTCCTTAAAAGAATATGGTGGTCATGTTACACCCTTGAAAGGCGTCTTGGTGTGAACTTCGGTAAGCCCAGTCCAATAAAATTTGAAGATATAACTGTATCTCTTCCTTCTGATGTACTAAACCTAAGGCACTACGATAATACTAGCAATTACTTAAATCAATGTGCAATGATACGAATTATTTATATATTTGGAAAAATATCAGCTTTGGTTTATAACCAGGGTAATAGACCAGAAGCAGACGGCTTATTATCAATAGAATCCAAAACCATCCGTGATATTTCAAATGAGCTTGATTTGTGGAAAGCCGGCTTACCGAAAGACTGTCTAATGGAAACCTTAGATCCTCATAAAAATTTATATAGAGGTAACTGTCATCTAACTATGTTTTATTACTTAGGTAAGATTTATCTTGGAAAGCCATTTTTATTATTCCAAGTGGAAAACTATAAGAAATCGGTTCAAAATTTTGATCAGGATGTTTCAATTTTCATTAATTATTTAACATCAGTTTGTATTGACTCTGCGTTCAACATCTTCAAAATATTGTCTACAATGAAGGATAATGGTAAGCTTGGGATATATTCTTCAACTGATCTTAACTTCTGTAATATTAGTTTGTTCGTTGTTATTGCATTCTTGAAAATTGACCAGTCTCAAAGTACCAAACTCTTCTTAAAAATGGGACTAGAAATACTAGAATCCTTATCAAAAGGGTGCTCGAGTGCTAAAGTAAATCTTTCAAGGTTCAAGAAAATAGAAAGTAAACTCTCAGAAGAACTAGAAGACCAGTCATCTGGGAACTACACCTTGATAGATAACTCTTCTGTTTTTCCTGAGATGAATATTAATTTGTATGCTAATGACTTTCAACTATATTCTATGAATAGCATGGTGCTTCCTGATGCCATTTCCTCTACTAACCTTAATAACAAAGGTGGGAACTCTCATATTACTACAGGAGATGATTTCTCTTTGAATGAGGACTTTTTTGTAAACTATCCTTCACATGATCTAGACTGGATTCAAGAGATTGATGTAGAAAGTTATATATAAACATTTTACTGTATCAAATAGTTTGATTGAATGATTTCTTCTTTCTTATTATCTGCGTATTTTTACCCCACAAAATGATATCGGGTACTAGCACCCGCAGTAATATCGAGTACTTGTACCCGATATCCAATGTCGAGTTTTGCAATCATGGAGATATAAATAGTTTCAATTGGTTAGTTTATCTTCATTATTTAAGAATTATCTGAATAATATATCACTGCTATAGTTTAAGATGAAAGTTGATTTTGATGTGAATGAAAGAGTCACTAAAGACTTCAAGAAATTAATGAAACCATGGGCACTTCCAACCCCAAAGAAGTATTGCTTTAAGAATGTTAATGTTATAGATGTTTTGAACAATAAAATAATTGAGAGTGCCATTGTGTGTACTGAGAATGGAAAAATCACATCTATTTCTGTTGAGCCAATTCAAAACGGAGCAGACAGTGTGGTTATCGATAAGGATGGTAACTGCGATGAGCATGAAATAATTGATTGTGAGGGAAAATACTTGTGTCCTGGATTATTTGACAACCATGTGCATGTTGTGAGTGTTCCAGGAGAAAAGGATTTACAAAAATCGATGCTTATGTCCAAAACTACTGTTATCACAAGAATGGGTAAAATTTGTAAGGACATGTTAGATAGGGGATTTACCACATTACGGGATTGTGGTGGTACAGAGGCATATATCAAAAATGCAATTAACGATGGTTCTATACATGGACCTAGATTGGTTATTGCTGGTCATGCCATTTCACAAACAGGAGGACATGGCGATTTTATGCCAGCTGAATTGCCAGAAGGCTCATTTGACAGCTGCTCTTGTCATTTGAATTTACTTGGAAAAGTAGCTGATGGAGTTGATGAGTGTTATAAAGCTGCTAGAGAGGAGTTAAGAAGAGGTGCTGATTTTATCAAGATGATGGGTAGTGGTGGTGTTGCTTCACCTACGGATAAGATTACCAATATCCAATACTGCGATGACGAAATCCAAGCTCTTGTGCGGATAGCAAAATCATATGGCACATACGTTACTGCACATGCCTATACACCAGAGTCAATTCAGCACTGTATCAGAAATGGTGTAAAAGGTATAGAACATGGTAATTTATTAGATGAGAAAACAGCGAAGATCATGGCTGAAAATGGCGTATACTTAACTCCAACCTTAGTAACATATAAAATCATGGCATCTGAACAGTTCTCGTCTTTTTTCAGTGAAGACACAAAAAGCAAGAACCTTCAAGTTCTCTACAAGGGTCTAGATGCAATTAAGATTGCAAAGGAACAAAATGTTAAAATATGTTATGGATCCGACCTTCTTGGACCTCTTGGAGGTTATCAGACTCAAGAATTTTTTATCAGAGGAAAGATTTTAAGTGCTCACGATGTTTTAGTATCTGCTACAATTACTCCTGCTGAAATGAATGGACTTCAAGATCAGCTTGGTCAAATAAAAGAGGGTTTCATTGCTGATATGATATTGTTAGATAAAAACCCATTGGAAGATATTGCTATACTTGATGAGCCTGAAAAGCACTTAAGGTTTGTCATGAAGGAAGGGTTAGTTTATACAAGTAAATTTCCTAAGGTTCCAACTGATTTCGAATAATTGTAAATAAGTTGATAGGAAGATATTATGTTTCTACCTTTTTATAATAAAACAGCATTTAGTTTAAAAATCATATTAAATCTTATATAATTTATAGAAGAATATAAGTTAAGTTTAAGATTAACAAAAAAAAGATTGTATGTAATTAACACAAAATTCTTATCTGTGAATATAATGAATCAATTCCTATGCTTAATTAAGCTGTGATAAAAATAATGAATTATGATGCTCGATATGCTTAAGGTAGTCTAGGAAACTGTAAATAAAGACTGCAACTTTGATTATACGATTACACCTCCATCTTGAAATTTTCTACTTGTATTACATGACATATAGAAACCTCCCAAATATAAACCTCTCTAATATCAACAATAATAATATTCTATTTTGGGAGCATTATCAATAACGACATTAAAATGGTAATAGACATAGACATATATGTCAGTTTTGTGTCATATTCTATTAAATTAATCACAAAATGACAAATTGATTTCTATCTCTTAATAAACTATACAATGCTAATATTTTATCACAATGTCTGATACAGAAACAGGATTACCACCAGGATGGGCCATTCGTATATCCCAAACATATAATCGAGAATATTTCTTAAACCAAGGAACTAAAGAATCGTCTTGGCAACCACCATTTGGAAGTAACATAGATAAGTTAAATGAATATTTGGTACAATTCAAAAAGAACGGTTACAAGCCTTTAGTTGGAAATAATGGAAAGATACGTGCTTCTCATTTATTAGTAAAACATGATCAATCCAGGAAGCCTAAATCGTGGAAATCTCCAGATGGAATCTATCGAACAAGAGACGAAGCTATACAGACTATTAAAGGATATCAAGAGAAGATTCTTAGTGGCGAAACAAAGCTAAGCGAATTGGCAACTACTGCAAGTGACGATCTGTCGCATACTCAAGGTGGTGATTTGGGGTTCTTTGCCAAGGGTCAAATGCAGCCTTCTTTTGAAGAAGCCGCTTTTGGATTGAATGTAGGCGAAATAAGCGATCCCGTCGAAAGTGATAGTGGAATTCATTTGATACAAAGAACTGCATAAAATTATGACCTTGATTTACTCAGAAACCACATGTAGGTGTAGTGTTTAGTATTAGCATATAATGCTACCCTCTTCATACTTAATGAAATCATGTAAATAGGCTATATATGCGATTGAAGGATCTGTCCATACTAAAAATTACTAAAATAAGATTAGGCAAATGCAGATTATTTCTTTAATCTTCTTTAAATCAAGTCAGATTGAGTAGGGTTACCCTTCTTATTACTTTAGAATGATCCAATTAACGGTGCTACATCTCAAACATAATAATAAAGACTCATATCTATGACTAACAATTGATCCTTATCGATCATAATCTGGGGTTAGTGTTACCCGCACTTAAAATTTAGTAATAGATTTGAAATATCGATAATTGATTCTTTAGGATACTTAGCACTTCTTTTATAATGTTATTTCTTATCATAACAAGCTAGAAAGTGATAATTAAATCGCTAAATCATGAAGTTTCTCTATGATAATATTTCATATGTGTATTTATATTTTTCTTTGGTTCCACTGTTCTAATGTAATTCTATATAATCCTCATTAAAGGTGTAAATATGGTTCTATCAGTATTTTTCCTTATTTGGTTCTTGTATAAAGGCTTAAGTGACTTGTGATAGATAATTCCCCGTCGTAAATTTTAATTCCTTTATTACACTTTCTTGGCATTTATCGCTAATTTGAATTTCTGTATATCCTTCTACATGGAACAGTTTAATTATTGAATAATTAATACTTATGTTTTAATCTATATGATCAATAATAACCCGTAAAAATATTAATATGTAGACATTTATATTAACTGTAATGTATCAAGCTGGTGTCTTGATTGATGGTCTAGATTTAAGAGATAATAACTATTAGTCACAAGTGAATGGCCGCGAATTTTAAGAGTCATTTTCATTATAGGATATTTGAATTTGGAAATATATATTAGATACGATATGTGATACTCTTCGCTAAAAATTTTACTTAAATAAAATGTCGTTAGAAGTGCTAGAAAAAGTAGCATTCAATCAATTGAATGCTTTGCTTGATGATTTCCCTGGCTCTATAAAGGATAGCTATGAATTGCAGGATATAACGAATATAAATAGAGTTGCAATGTCGTTTATTCAGGAAATGGATAATATAGGTTTTACCTTTACGATAGATGCAATCAAATATTTAAGTAAACTATCTGAAGATACAGTTAAAGATAAATGCGTAAGATGGCTCCAAATAGCAAAGAGACTGCTTGGTGACCATGTAGAGTATGAGCCATTTTATCCTAACTTTCCTCAACAGGTAATAGATGCAGATGATTTCGCCCTTTTCGTGAACTCTATAACTCATTATTTTTCTGAAGGACATTGGAGGCTCCCTTATGAAAAGGAGAAGCGAACAAAACTTGAAGATAAGAATACGAATAAAAAACTTTCAGTTGTTGGTATTAATGACCTCAAAGAATTTTATTACAAGATTTTATCGTCAAAAGAGAGTATTCCATCAACCCTAGATGATTTTGTTGATTATGCTATTGATAATTGCTGGACTATTTCATTTAAAGAAGAAATTCCTTTCAAAGAAACATTAAGTCGTATTGCCGCTGCTCAGGTTAAGAAAGGAGAACTGATAACAGGATTAGTTAAAACCACTACCGATATCCTTCGCGTAATGGCTAATCTTTCTGGTTATAAGTCTTTGAAAGAGAAAATACGATTTAAATCACTTAAACGTAAAGTTAGAAGAATAATAGTGGCAGCTCTTGAGCCTGTGATAAATATTTCAGATGTGAAAGCCTACAAAGGACTTTGGATACTAGCATTTCATTCTCTACATGTGGGGGAGTTTGGGGGAGAAGTCGCTAGAATAGCGAAATTATTCAGAAATGAGCCTAATGTAGTAACATTTGAAACTGAGGTCTGTGAGGCAGTCAAGGCTCACCAAGTGGTAGTTGCTGCTGAGAAGTTATGTCTAAAACCTTCAGTATTCGCTCGTACTTTAGACAAGTTGGTTCGTGATGCAGATTCTCAACAAGATTTGGGGACCATATTGGATATCTTCTCCAAGGTTGTATCTAAAGTCAGTTGTAAAATCCTAATTCAGCTCTTTGGTCACTTTAAAGGTAGGGATTATAAAACTGGCCATAAAAGGATTATTCAAACTGCTGGATCGAAATCAGTATCCATTATTGCACCTCCACTTCCCCCAATGTCGATGGGTCCTAAGGTAGAATCTGATATCGTAGAAAGAATTATGGATATTATTACCTCAGAGATTAAAAATCAATTTTCATTAAAAAAGAATATAAAGGCTGGCTCTAAAGTATTCATCTCACCTGATGTTGAATCGATCTTGTTACCAACACAGATGGCTTCCATCTCAAGTACTAAGAAATCTATTGCTAGAGGGTCACAAGTACCATTCAAATATGATGAAACAGATGATGGAAAGGGAATACTCAGGTTATTTGTGTACTGGATTGGATTGGATGTCGATTTGAGTGCCATGATGATAAATAGTGACTTCTCTGAAAGTAAAGAAGTTTCCTATACAACTCTTAAATTGTCCGATGTAGTTGTACATTCTGGTGATATTACATATGCCCCAGATGGAGCTTCAGAGTTCATTGATATTAACATTAAAAAATTAATAGATATGGGATACCAATATATTCTTTTGGATGTACGATCATTTTCTCAGGTTCCTTTCAATAAGCTTAAAGAGTGCTTCACTGGGTTTATGCTACGTGATGAATTAGGAAGTGGTGAAGTATTTGAAGCTAAAACTGTTAAAATGAAAATTGACTTGATACTGGAATCTATTATGACGTCACCCTGTTTATTTGATATTATAAATTCGGCAATCGTCTGGATAGACTCTAATTTGCATTCATTAAAGGGATTTAACTCCTTAGATGGAAACAGTACTGCACCAATGGAACTTGCAAAATATCACCTTAAAATGAAAGATTTAAAAATGACTATGAAGGAATTTATTTCTCTCCATGTAGAAGCGAATCAGGCTTTGCTTGTTGAAGAAGAATCTGAAGCAGACTTCATAGTGGGATTGGGCCGAGGTGACCTTGATGTTTACGATTTTACTGAGATTAACTCACATTGGATATGAAGAATTTAATTAGTACAGAAATGAATGGTTTTACCTTCAGATAGTTCCCTGTACTATTTTAAAGATATTTTCTAGCTAATATAAAAATTGCCAGGCAAAATAAAGAATTAGTCTCTTTCATCTTTATCAACTATATTTGTCGTAATAAGCAATTACAGATTTTCTAAAATACATTGCACGTTTACTAATGTAAATCACACTCATGAAAGTTAATTAAATTAGGCTAGCAATGTATATAAAGCTGTATATTCAAATTCTAGGAAGTTGCTCTATAAAACATAATTGAAACCCTCTATTAACAAACAAATGCTAATTAAAAAGTTAGTCTTTATATTAGCACTATCGTCTTTTCCTACTAAACTTGTTACTTCTCATTGCAAAAACTTTTCATTTATCATATTCTTAGGAAGAATATATTAGAATTAAGAGTGCTTTAGAATTCAAAATCAATCAATTTAATAAATAAAATAATTACTTACAATTAATAGCTATACCTATGATGTAAGTCTTCTCTATCAGTTAAATCGACTGTTGGATCATAGTCAGGAATTTTACCCTCATTGTGCAACCTATCTCTTTTGTTGTTTTCACGAATACACATATATCTGTAACCAAAAATCAATGCTTCAAGAAGAACCCAGAAAGCTACGTCACAAGATAAACCAGCTCTGTAGGTTGGATCCTTACTGTAGTTCCACCATTGTGGATAAACAATAGCAGCGAGACAATAGCCAAGGAAGAAAACATTATTAACTATAGCCTTTCTAGTATTACCTCTTGTGTTGGAGGCATTCAATGAAAGAAGAATACACATGAAACTTGTTATACAACTTCCAAGCCATGCACCAACAATACCACCCCAATGGTTGGAAGAAGGCAATGCAAGAAGAACGATATTACCAGTTAAAGGCACCAAAATTAAAAACATTATTACAAAGCATCTTTCCTTGGGAAAGAGATATGTAAATAGAGCACCTATCCATACAACAATAAATTGAAGTGCTCCTGAAGGAGATCCGTACTTCACAACTTCAAAATTATCATAGCCCATATTTTCTAAGTACAAAGATGAAAATACGATTGGTCCAGAGGTGGCTGTAATTAAGAACCCGAATAAGAATGAGGATATCGTAATCCAATCAAACTTAAAAGAATCAAGAATTTGCTGGAAATTAAACGATTGCTTTTCACCTCTATCACTTTCGGCTAATAACCTGTTCACTGCAATATGTCTTTCTCTTTCATTCAAAAACCACGCATTTGATGGTGAAAATGGGATGAAAAAGTAAAAGATAGCACCAATAAGGAGCGTAATAGCACCACATATCAAAAAAGTGACTCTCCATGGTGCTAAAGCAATACTGGTATTTTTTGCAATTCCATAAACCAAAAAGTTCCCTACTATTTGTGCAAGAGCATTACAGGAAACCCAAGCAGCAGTTCTTATCGGATGTTCAGATTTTTTGTAATAAACAGATGTGATGATGACAAATGAGGGTGAAACCGCACCTTCAAAGAAACCTAATAAGGCTCTGACAGCAACAAATGCAGGGAAATCGTTTGGTGCAGCTAAACACATGCAAAGAGCACCCCACACAAAAATTGAAATACCAGTTACAATTTTGATAGGGAATTTACTCAAGGCGAATGAGTTCCAAATCTGAGAAACCAATTGGGATATATAGAAAGCAGATGTAAGCCAGGAGTATTGATTTCCTGTTAATTTTAAATCAGTCTTTAAGCCAAACACAGCAGCATATGACAAAGTCTGCTTATCAAGATATTGACAGAAATATACTAAGCACATTATTGGTAAAATTATTCTATCAAGTTTCCTAACAAGTGCTTTTTCTTCTTCTTCGCTGTAATCGATTAAATCAGTAGTAGAATGTACTTTAGAAACGCATTCTATGGTATTTACAGCTTTTTCATTCCTTGATGAAGAAAAGCTCATGTTGATGTATTTGAATCCCAGATTAAATAGCTTAATTATAATTTCCAATTGAGAGGATTAGAATATATGGATTTGCCTCTTTTATATTCCTACTTTGGATTTTATACCCCATATTTAAATATCCTAAACTTAATTTGGTTCATTGATTGTGATTCAACTTCGGAATTTCCGATAAAGAAAGCGGTCCAAGAACACGGATACATGTACCCGTAAAATAGGTGCGAAACGATTTTATCGATATTGAAGAGATAAGTGAGAGTCAATAGATAAGTCTTCTGTGGAAGAATAAAAAAACACTTAATAAAGGCATTTGTATTCTTAAAAACCTTCCAATTCCATTTCAATTAACTGATAATTGTCTAAATCATCAATTTGATCAAGTCAACTTCTTCGATTGTTTGGTTTTCAAAGACATGTCTTAAAATGTGGGGTTCGTGCATACATGTTATTGGGTACTGTTACCCGAGAAATATTATTGCAAAATGATAACTCAAATATCAGAGCGCAACAAAAAAACTAATGAGTTTTCATAGTATTCATTATAGTTGAAATATGTCCTTATATTAAGGGAGTTGTTGTTTAGTGTGGAAAAGTTTGTAGAATCTACCTTAAACTACTAATTTCTACTATATATATAGCTTTTAAATCTATACGAACAAAAAATTAGTTGAAGGATCAAAAGTCATTTCATCTATACTTCCCATTAAATTGTCATCTTTATCCAATCCACTTAATGTCTCTATAGCCTTATCAACTTTGGAAAAATCAAAATCAAAATCGAAATCGCTCAACATTACAGAATCGTCACTGCTCATTTCACTCAATGGACTTTTCTTAGGCCTGCTACTCAATGTTGAGACATATATCCTATTTAAATTAACCAAAAACTCCGGAGTATAACAAACTTTCCCCAATTTTTGGTTACCGCTATTAAGAGCATATAATTCATGTCTATCGATAACTCGCAAATATAAATCTAATATTTTCTTTGTCTTAATTGTCATGTAATAATTTCCTCTTAGGGATTCTAAACAATCCAAGGTACAACGCACACATTCTTTAAGATTGCTGATTGCTTCCTCTAGCAAGACAGATATACTATTTTTATCGCTTGATGATGCATAAATCCGTTCAATGTTATGCAAATGAAACTTCAACCTATAAAGCACTGTTATATTAACCACAGCAGATCTATAGACAAATTGGTAAAAGTAAGAATTCACTAACAAAACACCACTAGGACCTAATATCTCCTTCAAATTTTGAGAGAGACTAAACAAAAGACTCATCATTTTCCCTAACGTGAGTTCCTGAATTCTTAATTGGAAATCTAGCATTTTCTCTTGATCATTTTTATTTTCAAAAAATACCATCAAATGCAAATATATCGATAGAAAGAGAACACTAGGACCTAATACCATCTTTAGCCTGTGTGATTTCTTATATATATCAGCTTCCAGATCTCTTTCGTTTAGTGGAATATTTATTCCATCAATTCTTGTGTAATGTGAAAAAAAGTTTACTTCCAAGCTACTAAAACAATTTAAAAAATCTTTTATTTTTGTCTCACCTTTCAAACTCAAAGTCATATTCAAAATTTCGATCTGAGGAGCTAAATGTTGCAGCAGATTCAGAAGAAAAGATACGACATCTTTTTCTAAGTTTAAATCTAGGATATTAGAGCTGTTCTCGTCAATTTCTTCCGGAGAACATGAAATAGTGTTATAATAAATTGTATTGGAGAATAAAGGAGTTCCATTTATAAACGACTCGTTAATATCCAATAACAATAAATAACGCCATAACTTTCTTCTTAAATTCCTTTCCCTTGGTGGGTAATCTATTGGATCTCGATTTAAACCTAGTGAATAAGCCGTCTGTAATAAAAGTGATATATAAATTCCGGGTGTAACATTATAGACTCCTTCTCTAAATTCAGGTGCAAACCGTTGGTACATACGGATAGTCATCGAGAGTTGTAAGATAGGAACACTTAATTGCTCACTAAGCTGATAATGCTTATAACACAATCTTGCGGCTTCAAAGGCATATGCACCGCTTTTTAATGTTTCTGAGCAGCCTTCATTAAATTGTAAAGATTTCAATAACAGTGATAAATGAATCATCAATGAAACAATACCTAGAATTGCCAAGTCATCATTTTTTGATATATTCATTTCATTTTGGTTATCTTCGTGCACTTCTCCCAATATTCTAGAAAGAGCATTGCAAAACGATCTTTGGTCAAAAAATGGCATATAAGGATATATCCATTTAAAGAAATCAGAGACAGATTCCCATACTTTATCATTCTCAGGAAGCTTAGAAATAAGCATTTGCCTAATTGAGTCAAATGTACTGAGTTCTTCACTTATGGCATTGAATGTAAAGTTTTCTTTTTTAGGTTCTTGTAGTTTCATTTCATCTTCAGAGCTAATAAAATTGAGCAGTAGTATGTATTTTTTTAACTTACACAAGGCTGGCTCTATTTCTTCCACAAAATTCCAAGATAATGGCCCGTTGTTCACATATTGGGAAGAGCTTTGAGCATTAAAATGTTCATAAAAATCTATTATTTCCTCTCCTCGATCTTCTGAATCTACTCCATTTTTATTGTTGTCAAACTCCTTCACTAATTGAGATTTTATCACATCTTTCGTGGCTTTCTTTTGGTCAATTTTAAATATATGATAAGTTGAATTTCCTTTCGGGAAATGAAGCTCGTTAGTACTTTCATATACACATAAATGAGGAGCTTTATGCTTTATACACGATAAACAAGGCTTCTTTTTATCACAACGGACTCTTCTTTCCCTACATCTTTTACACGTAAGTGTTGGCCTTCTTGGCATAGTGTGAAAGTAGTAAGTTGCCTTCGAAAACCGCTAGTTCGGATATTTTTAAAAACGGTCCATATCGGTGATGCGCTGCTTATCAATCTCAATCAAGATGTTTCCGAAATATTTTATCACACTAGAAGCTTATTATTATTGATACAACTACCTATTTATTAGTTAACTTTTGTATAGAGCATTATCAATTACTTGTTGGATGTTAATATTAATTTAATTTTAAATTTTATAAAAAAAGGCTATAAATAGAATATTTTATCATATTCTGTACATTATTAAAATTTTTTTAATTAAATCATAAAGGAATACCTATAATAGAGTTAGATATTAGGAATTAGATATTCTTTGAAGTATATATAACCAGAAAATTCCCATCTGTAATTCTACTATTTTATCTCCTTACATGCAATTTCTAAATGGACAATTTCTTAATTAACACTCAAAGTTAAGCTCTTGTTTCCTCTTCCCAGTATTTGCTATGGATTTTGAATTTAATATATTAAATAACGGGCACAATTGTGATTTGTCCAACTAACTATAATATTTATCTATAAAATGTAGCACTACTTATACTTCGAAGATAGAGAAGGTTTTTATCGATCTTTCGATTTGAAGCAGACAAGGAGATCGGCTTTGCTTATCATTTCCCTTGGTTATGTCATCTTCTTAATGCATTAAAAGAGTCATTTATCCCAGGTGACTTAAGAAATATTCTTTAGATTCATTTATTTTGCATCAATATATCTGTGGTTTGGAGTTACGTGAGATTAGCCGGATGAATAAGAATATATTCCACTAAATATCTTTAATTGTAAGAGTTAAGAGTTATATATAATTATCTTATCCTAAGCTGGAATAACAACAAATACTTCGTATAATCAATTTTCATAATATAATAGCTTATTAGGGTTGACTCAATTTTTTTTAAAAAAGTCCGTGATAGTTTAGTGGCTAGAATTACCGTTTGTCGCATGGTAGACCGGGGTTCAATTCCCCGTCGCGGAGCTTATTCAAGCGCAAATGGTTTAGTGGTAAAATCCAACGTTGCCATCGTTGGGCCCCCGGTTCGATTCCGGGTTTGCGCATATTTTTTTATCTTACATTTATTTTTATTCTAAAAATGAAAGAAGTTATATATTGAAAAAGTTTTCAGATGTCGAAGCAATGACTGCTCCCTCATTTCTTTGTCGTTGTTCATCCTTAAATCTTTTGAGAACAAGACCAAGACAAATGTTTACTAGAGCACTTTTATCTACTGAAAAAATACTCTCAGTCGCCGTTGATTGAGTGATAAATACGGCAGATTGGGTAGTACCAAAGTAATTGTTATTTAATTCTTTCAACTCCCCTATTTTCTTCGAAGAATAGAATTTCTCTTTCGGAATTTTGGAGTTAGGAGTAAGAAAGTTCTTCATGGAAAATTTCATTATTGGGTTTTTATTGGGTAATTTCTCTTCCAATTCCAAACCATCTATCATACTTGGCTGATCATTATCCAATTCGTATAATACATAGCTGTATTTTAATTCAATTAGACTACTTTCAAAAACCCAGCGATATTTCCGACCATTATTTATAAAATCGATAATTGGTAAAGAACGATGTCTGTACATGTCAATTTTAAAGATTTGGCTAGGATCTCCAGGGGTAGGGTCAAACTTTAAGGTATATTGCTGATAACGAGAATGCATAGATTGTGTAACCTTACAAAATACGAATCTGTCAGTTTTAGGGTCAAATGTTTTTCCAAACTCAGGTGCTTTAAATTTATAAATGGTAGAATGCTTCGAATTAAACATATTATTACTTACATTAGCCTTTAACAATGGTATACACCTCCCTTCTCTTTGAAGTTCGATTATGCATTGTTCCATATCACTATTCAGGTTTTTTTTAAATGCTTTATATTTATTAAATGAATCCGCAGAAACGAATACTTCTATATTACCAGTCATAGAAGCATTCAGTATAACAAATTCTGTTTGAAGTTTCTGGTCTTCATAACTAGGAAGAAATTGAAGATTTCTTATACTATTTTTATCATCATTGAAACAATTTGGGTAATGTTTATTTATAGAATCTGAGTTATCAGAATCAAATTGATATTTTGGTGGATCCATTTTTGTGAATATCCGAGTAGAAAATTTTCAAAATCAACCCCTTATGTGTAATGTATAAAACAGTACAATGCATATATATCTGAATTCCTTTATTATTATAAGCGATGTCATAAATAAACTAATAGCCCAATAACCCTTATATGATTGGTAAAAAGTGGGACAATCTAATCTGCAAAATTACGCATGCTATACTGCAAAATTATTCGTATTCTGATAGATTTATTTACGATGATAGCTCATTTGATGGGAGATAGAAAACGAATTATTTTACAGGTAGGCAATGTAGGTATTCTTATCAAGGCTTTTATTATCAGATATTCTGTTGCTAGGGAGCTAAAATTTCATGATATGACTCCAGAATAATGGGTTTTTTTCCTTATCTGCCAGATGTATATCAACTTTCTGAAGCTTAATCAACCTTTCAAATTGTAACAGAAAATATGGCAACTTGTCCGAGTGGTTAAGGAGAAAGATTAGAAATCTTTTGGGCTTTGCCCGCGCAGGTTCGAATCCTGCAGTTGTCGAACTTATATTTTTGTCTCTCATTTATGTGGGGTTCAGGAAATCATAAAATAGGTTTAGTTCGTGAAATAGCATGCAAATTCACAATCTAAGTCCTTAGCAGTTCATTTATACTGAATAAACTGACCACAAATTGATGGTTAAGATGATGATTAAATTTGTAAAAGAAAATTAAGAAAAAATGAATACAATCATCAAAAGGAGGTTGATTCGATTCAAATAATGGATTATACATTTGGTTTAGGTTAAATGTATGCAAATAATTAGAAACAGTAAGCTACACTTATACTTTGGTGATGAACTGAGTTAATGTGAATTAATCCTTTTGCGATTATTGATGACCAATTGGTAGAAATGATCTTTGTGACGCTCATTTTAATTCAGCGTCACAAAGATCATTTGATCTCCATTGTTAGTAAAATTGAATGATAAATTAGAGAAGAATTATTGCTGGCATTAAGCAAAAACTTGGATTTGAACGATCTAATTCCTTTGATTAAAAATCTACGAGTAAATTAAGCTACAAGATTACGATAGTTCTACCTGCAAATATCTAGTAATACAAATATTGAACATTTTAACGTTTTCTTTCACAAATAGTACGTTTATTCGTTTAGAAGGGAAGAGTGTAGCAAATGTTACAAATAGCAAAAGAAAGGTGCCCGCAATAATAAATCACATGCATAATTCTATTCGCTTTGGACAAATTAAGGATTCAAGAAATGTAATTGTTAATACAAAATGAACAATGTGAAATTATATCCAAGTTCACTTTAAATTATGGTCTTCAATTAGGATATTTGCTTTGGTGCCAGAATTGGGTTATCTTGCAAACCTAAGATAAAAACATGCTTGTGTACAGGGGATAGCAAGTTAAATTAATTCTTTAAGTTAAATTAATACTTTAAGTTAAATTAATTCTTTAAATTAAATTAATTCATCATGCTAAAGAATCTTATATTCAAGGATCTGTTGAAAGCTTTAGGTCATTCTGAAATTAGTTTTGAGAATCTAGTGATAAGCAATTGAGATATTAGGATCAAGAAAGAGAAGAAGGAATACGTATTGGAACTATAAATTCAAACTTCATAGGTATTGACACATAATTTCTCTAGTATCGAAATTCATTGTCTGGAATAATTTGAGGTCTTATTGCTGATATTATGAAGAATTATGAAATTAGATTCGAAAGGATGATTCTTGGTGATACAATATCAAGACGTTATTTTGTGTCATATTTTTTATCGCGAAAATCTCGTTTAAACTAATTAGTTTTATGGAGTTTGTCCATATTTATGATCTTTATTCATGTCACTACGTCATGGACGTTCGGACACAACTTCAAAGACCATGTGACAACTGTTCAATAAGAAGAGTTAAATGCGATAAAAATATGCCATGTTCTCGGTGTACAAATCATAACTTATTATGTACTAATAATAGAGAGAAAAAGAAAAGAGGTCCTAAATCCCTATATCCAAAATCATTAAGCCTTTTAAACCAAAACCGCGAATCGCTTATGAGTACCAAAATTTCCAATAATAAGGATAACTCTACTGATGAGAATTTTAAACCTCTAATCGCTCTAGCTGAATTTTCGCCTTTCTTGCAGATATATCAAACATGGTATTATGAAATTTGGCCGGTGGTATCGGTTTCTAATCTTATCTCTAGTATTTCCTCCAAGACAAGCGGCGAGTTGGACTTGAATTCAGGTAACTTACAATCATATATGTTATGTTGTGCTCTTTCTGGAGCAGTCCAAGGGCTTATCGATTTGGTGTCATTTTATGATGAGATATGTATACCAGATGGTTTGAAGTCGGTAGACTTTATTGAGGAATGCTTGAGAGCTCGAAACTTCTCTGATTATAAGCAGAATCCCACCATAGATTCCATATTGACATCATTCTTTCTCTTTGTTTATTATGATAATTTTAAACTGAACTTTTTCCAATCAGTTTTATATTTAAGAGAAGCTATAACTATTACCGAATTGCTTGAACTACACGATGATTCAAAATACAAAGAGCTTTCCCGAGAAGAACAATATAGAATACGAAACATATACTATATGCTTGTTGTTACAGAAAGGTCGACGTCTCTCATGGCGAACTTACCCCTCTTACTAGACTCAGCTACCCCATACACATCAGATATCGATGGAAGATATCACCGTGGTGGCTTTTCTGCAATCGTAAAATTATTTACTTTGCCTGACAAATCATTTTTTATAAATAGAGCCAACACCAACGCACGCTCTATTGGTGATAGAAATATTTCCAATAACCTAATGCAGGAAATTGAAGAAGAATTATCCAATATTAAAATTGATGATAATACTCCAGAAGCTCAAAAATTAAATATTATTTTGACTCAGAACTGGATGAGACTGCTAGCGTGGAACACATGTAAAAGAAATGGGTTAACTGCTCTGAGTTTCTTTGATGATAATTTTCCTATTAAAGTCGCGTGGGATTTTCTAAATAAAACCAAGAATCTACCGTTGTATGCATTTGAAACTAACGGTCGTGGTGTATGTAAAAAGCTCGTAGACATTGCAGAAAAGATAAACCTTGTGATAAACAACAACAACTTTAGTATTGGATACGATACGTTGTTATCAATATTTAATATCATATCACTGTTGAAAACTAACATTGTTTCTAATGACTTACGCGAAAGAATGCATAATATATTGAAAAATGAGACTACTATGTCCATATTCAATAAAAATTTAACTCTTCCAAATTTCACACCAAAGCTGGTATTTGTTAAAGACTGTTCGGAAAGAGATGTTGAATTTGGAATGGTTGAAGTTAAGCGTGAAAAAGAAAACGAGAATGCAAAACAAATTGAAGAGTTAGAAAATCAATTTAATGATCAAGGGAATCAGGTACCTAGCCACCAGTTTTGGGATATTGATCTACCACAAATGACGAGCAATTCTCCCCCAGTCCCAGTACCTTGGGAGGAGTTCAATAATGAATTTACTTCTACATTTCAGGATGCAAACCAAGATTTAAATAATGATCATAGTCTACGTATAAACAATGGCCAAGAATTAGATAATTCTCAAAGTGAATGGGCCAGTTCATCTAATTGCCCAGAAAATTACTATTTTGAGTCATAAAAAAGCACATTTAAAATTTTTAAGATTGAAATTATAAAATAAAAGTTTAAAATATAAGAATAGAATAGCATAGAAAAACATAGAAGAGTATAAAATAGAAGTATGAACTCTTAGTAAACACTTTTAAAGATAACAAAAACATTATCTCCAGTAATTGACAATTAAATTACGTTATGAGACTATGGATCTTTCCTAAATAAGTTTAAAATCTCAATATATGTCTGCTTTTATATAAATTCAAAACAAAAGTATACATCAACAGAGTTATGAAAGCAATTTTTAAGCCAGAATAGATGCAAAATTACTTGACAACTGAGTAAAAGACAGATTTATTAAATTACTTACTAAATATTGATGATCTAGGTATAGTTGAACAAGATAACGTTCATAGTTAATTGATCGAATGATCAAAGGTTTCTCAAGAGTCTCTAACTACCATAGAAGATCCATTAAAAATTTTATTAAAATTTACATTAGATATAAACTATTATTGGACGATGTAAATTCTACCTTCATATGGTGTTAACAAGTCCTCATCTATCACATTTATATTAGAACAGATTAACTTCAATTTTTCATCAATTAAATTCTCAAATTTAACATTTTCTTCAGTAAAATTCAATACAATATATGCAACCTTACCTCTGAATTTCTTCAAGAACGAGAAGACCTTTTTATTATCGAAGTCAAGTACTTCTAATGAACCATAAATAAATAAGTCTTTGTACTCCTTTCTAACCTTTAAGATTTTCTTCCAAAATGACAAAATAGAGGATGGATCATTAATTTGCGATTCCACATTTATTTCTTTATAATTATCGTTAACTCTCATCCAAGGCTTACCACTTGTGAAGCCTCCATTCTTAGAAGCATCCCATTGAACTGGAGTTCTAGCATTGTCTCTAGCTAAGAGATTAACATTATCCATGAGAACCTCTAATTCTTCAGGTGTACAATCATGTTCTTCTTGGTATGCCTTATAATAATTTGCTGCTTCTACATCAAGATATTCATCGATAGACCAAGAACGAGGTATGTTTGTCATTCCAATTTCCTGTCCCTGATATAAAAACAATGTTCCCGTTAAAGTGGCTTGAAGCATTGCCAATAACTTACCAGATTTAGTTCTTAAAACTGGGTCCGAATCATTTCCAAATCTTGTTACTGATCTTGGTCTGTCATGATTCTCGATAAAAACAGTTGACCATCCATCAGTGTCTTTGAAATAATCATCCTGATCAATAATTGCTTTTTTAATATCAGTTAAATCAAATCCACTATATCTATACCTATCCTTACCTATAGAACCAACGTTGACCAAGTGGAATAAAAATATCATATTCATTTCTTTCTCTTTAGCACTAACATACTTTAATGCTTCTTCTTTAGTTGAGTGTCCAACTTCTCCGACAGTCATAGCATCGTACTTAGAAATGACTTGTTCCACCATTTCTTTATGGAATTCATGAATTCTAGGTCCATGTTGAAAGTACATATCTGCTGGCTGCCACTTTGAATCTGGAAAAATGATTGGGGCATCAGGGAATGATTGTACTTTAGACAATTTACCGGCAACATCAATACGGAAGCCATCTATTCCTCTCTCAAACCAAGACTTAAGAGCGGTATTATATATTTCTTGTCTAGTTTCTGGGTTTTCCCAATTCAAATCTGGCATAGATTCAGTATAGAGGTGAAAATAGTATTCATCTGTTAATTCATCATACTTCCAAGCACTTCCAGAAAAACGAGATAACCAATTATTTGGAGGTTGTCTATTTCCATCCTTATCATACCTAGGCTTTCTCCATATATACCAGTCTCTCTTAGGGTTTTGTTTCGAGGATCTTGATTCTTTAAACCATTGATGTTCAGCTGAGGTATGATTCACAACCAAGTCTAAAATCAATTTCATTCCTCTTACATGGGCTTCATCAATTAATACTTGCATATCTTCCATAGTACCGTATTTTGGGTAAATGGCTTCATAGTCTGAAATATCATAGCCCATATCATCTTGCGGAGAGTCATACATAGGAGAGAGCCAAATTATATCTACTCCTAAATCTTTAATATAATCCAACTTTGAAATAATACCAGGAATATCTCCAATTCCATCCCCATTTGAATCTTTGTAAGAAGCGGGCCATATTTGATAAACAGTTGCGTCTTTCCACCAAGTATAGGAAACAGTCATTTTGAAAAAATAGTTAATTGATTATTAATGACAATCAGAAAATTTGGGTTCCTTAGATATCTCTCTATTATATAATAATCTTTTAATTTATGTTTCATACACTTGGAATACAGTAATATCCAACCGGGAAAATTAATACCCCCACAAATTGTTGCGAAATTTTTACGAAGTGATTGCGAACTTATTGCGAATTACTTGCTAACGGATTATGCAGAGGGTATTTCTTTTTACGGCTTACTGGAAAAAATGTACCCCTCAAATGTTTAAGTTACTAGGCTTAGGTAGATTCAATCTAACTACCTGTTTTTTAAACCTCTGCTAAAGATTATTTCTATTAATTTGTGGCAATACTTTGGAACTCTCTGAAGGAATATAAGCTATTGATTGGAAATAAATCATATTCTTTATAGTCTTTCAAAATCACGAGAACAGATATCAGTAACAAGAATCTGCAAATTTTTACCAATGAGTTCATAAATTATGCGTGTAAAACTCTATACGCATAATTTATGGGTGAGTTGTTCGGTTACAAATCAGCATTTGGATAGAATGCTTTCGTAAACGCTGTAGTAGTTATGAAAACAATATAAATTGATAGACTCCAACTGAATTCGGTTATGCAGTCAAGTCGTTTTAACATAATATCGCATTTTTGCCGTCCCAAACTAGATTTTGAAAATGAAAAATCTTGGCAAAACAAAATTTAAGTGGGGCTACTATACGTTGGAGTAAATCATTACGAAGTAATTGCGATTGATTGCCAAAATCTTAGGATAAATTCAAAAAAGAAAAAAAATAAATCTTTATACGAGTTCATCTTTGTGGGGCACATGTAAGTCATTCTAGTATAAAGCGTATATAAGAACCCAAGAAAGTCCAATATATTTTACATTGTAAATCATTCAGTATCAAAACATGTCTATCGAAGATACTAAATTAAATGTATCAAAAGATAACGAAAAACTACATGGGGTAAGAAGCGTTGAATCCAATGCTTATATGGAAGATTATATTTCTAAATTTATTGATGTATCTAATAATGCTAAGACACAAGATAACAATGAAAAACAGATGACACTTAGGGAAGGTATTAAAGCATTCCCAAAAGCAGCCTTGTGGTCGATTGTTTTATCTTCTACTTTAATTATGGAAGGGTATGATACGAATCTTCTTAACTCATTTTATGGACAATTCGCCTTTTCAAGGAAATTTGGTGAATATTATGAAGATATTGATGAGTATCAAATTCCTGCAAAGTGGCAGACTGGTCTAGGCATGTGTGTATATGTTGGTGAAATTCTTGGATTATTTTTTGTAGGAAGCATTAATGAAAGGTTTGGCTTTAGAAAAACTCTAATGGGTGCATTAATAATCATAACTGGCCTTATCTTTATTGTCTTCTTTGCTCAATCATTAGGTATGTTAGCTGCTGGTCAAGTTTTAATGGGGATTCCATGGGGGGTCTTTCAGACTTTACCAGTAGCTTACGCAGCAGACGTTTGTCCTATGGTTTTACGTGTTTATTTGACAACTTATGTAAATATGTGCTGGGTTTTTGGTCAATTACTTGCATCTGGTGTCCTTCGTGCCTTTGTTAATAGCAAGTCTGAATGGGCATACAAAGTTCCATTTGCTATTCAGTGGGTATGGCCAATTCCACTCATAATTGGAATCTACCTTGCACCAGAGTCTCCTTGGTGGTTAATTAAACGAGGCAGAGTTGATGACGCTAAAAAATCTCTTCTGAGACTTCTTACTACTCCACATGGTCCCGATATTAAAGAAAGTATGGTCAACTTGACTTTAGACAAAATGAAATTGACAATAAAAGAAGAAGAAGCAACAAAACCTAAATCAGTATCGTACTTAGAATGCTTCAAAGGCAAGGCATTTCGCCGTACTAGAACCACAGCTCTTGTCTGGTTATCCCAAAATATTACAGGAACATCATTAAGAAAATATTCCACATACTTTTTTATTCAAGCAGGTCTTAGTAAAGACATGTCGTTCACCTTTTCCATTATCCAATATGCATTAGGAATTGTTGGAACATTTCTTTCGTGGTTTGTTGAGAAAAAAGCAGGTCATTTTACGATTTATTATTATGGATTATGTACAATGTTCGCTATCTTAATGACGGTTGGTGGACTTGGTTGCACCTCAGGAGGAAATATTCCATGGGCAATTGGGGCCTTATTACTTGTATTTACATTCGTGTATGATATGACTTTAGGTCCCATGGTATATTGTTTAGTTGCTGAAATTCCTTCTGTAAGACTCAAGAACAAAACAATCATCATTGCTCGTTGCACATACAATATCGCTGGTATTATAATTCAAATCATAACCCCATATATGTTGAATCCTACTGCATGGAATTGGGGTGCAAAAGCTGCTTTCCTCTGGGGTGGATTTGCTGCCCTTTGTTTGTTATGGAGTTATTTCGAATTACCTGAGACAAAGGGACGTACATTCGCCGAAATAGATGCTCTTTTCGAAAGTGAGACTAAAGCTAGGGACTTCAAACATACTGTCCCAGAGTTATTTGATGTTGTACATCTTATGAATAAAATTGGAGAAGATGAATTCAAAAATTTCGTCGATACCAAAATCGAAAAAGTATAATATTGGGATTTAATTAGTTTTTATAAGTTTGTATTCATTTTTAATTCTTTACCCCAACAGAAATATCAAATAACCTGACGTGTACAATCTTTTGAGTAAATGCTATCCTTTTGGAATTAAAGCAAAAAAACAACTTTTATTATAATGTAGAACTACTCACATAGCCACGATATGCTACAAGGGGTATTTTTATCAGCACTAGGGGAATTTTCAAGCGACTTTAAATTCTGGAAATAAGAATGTTTTGATGTTTCCTTTGATTCACTTCTGTGCATTAATGTATCAGAGTTAGATGGCTTTTCAAATTCAATTAAATCAAAGCCTGAATTTGAATTATTATCGGAGTAGATCGTATTCATAAATTGTATATTACCATTTGAGGATTCGTCATCTAAAATCAATCTTTGCGAATCTAATTCAATATCATGCTCTGTCAAATCCTCTGGGGCTAATGTAGCATATCTTTTGCTCGCAGCTAATGATCTTGATTCTAAGATATTCTCAATCTTATGAAATAATCCATTTGAAAGTGGGGCATTGCTTCTAATATTTTTTACGAATTTGAAAATACTCTCAAGCACTTCTAAAGCAGAACCCATATCATATGCATCATTGTATTTGGAAGATCCCGAATAACACATAGAAACAGAGTCTGCTATGTCAAGAAGTTTCAAACTAACACCTCTCCCATTTGCTTCAAATGCAAATAATGGCAACTGACTAGCAGAATTTAAGAATTCCTTAGCAATTCTAATGGGGAATTTTAATGACAAGCTGTCATACATGTTATCATCAGTTATAAGTAATTGATTTTCAGCTATCCGCCATGTTAATGATTTCATCCAATTTTGGGAAAGCAAAATATTGGCCTTCTGTATTTCAGACATATTGCTTTTGATATTAACTTTCTGTAGGTGACTTTGAATTTTAATAATATTTTCTGCTGAAAATAAATCACCTGAACCTAATAATAGCTGCCCCAATAAATTCATTTGGCTACAATCGTTTATATTCTTTGATACGTTTTCAAAGAACCGCCTGCTTGGACATGAATATACCTTGACCAATTCAATAAATCCCTCAAGAGTATCAAGCTGTTCTTCATTCGCAAGAGTGGGATAAGGTATTGATGCATCCAATATTATCGGTAGCTTATCTTCAATGCATATGTATCTCTCAGTAATTAATAACAAATAATAGATTTTACTCATCCTATGTTTTTCATCAGAATCTAGTCCTTCATAAGTATCAGTCTCATGCAAACGTAAGACCTGGGCTATAGATATAGCCTCTCTAAGATAAGAAATTGCAGACAGAATACCACCATCCGAAACCCCATAATAGCAATAAAGAAAAAAACAAGCTAATAATGTATCAACACAAGGTATTTCTCTATGATTTTGTAGATGTCTTATTCTTACTGCTTCCTGAGCAAAATGACTTGGATGGACATCTTGAGGAATTTTAATTTCCGAATAAGTAGTCACAAGACCCATTCTTTGAGAGATTGCAGCACATAGTGTACAACCCAATACATACGACGTATAGTCTTTTTCAACGTTTGTATCGCTAACGCACTCTAAAATCAGTGCTGATAAAGATTCCAGTGAGATCACGGGCCATACTCCATAAAACCACGACTTATAAACTTTTAGATAGGGAATAAGCTGCTCATAAGTGATCAGTGTTTTATCTTTTGTATCTTCATGTATACTCTCTTCAAAGTTAATATTTATCTTCGGTCCTGGCTTCTTTCTACCACGAAGATCAGTACATAGAATATCTTGCTCCTTGCATCGAAAACAAGGTCGCACCTCTTCACAGCGTACTCTTCGCCGTGAACATCCATCACATGGGCGATTATATTTATTCCTTTTACGTCTTATTTTGGTCTCCATGACCTCTAAACATTATTTAATTAATATGGATTATTCTTTTCCCCGCATCAAAATTCTCATCACGTTTCTAATGATAATTGTGTAACATAAAGTTAAACTGTAAGAGTTAGTGAAACTACAATTTTTGGCACAAACTTTACCATTTGTATTGTACATTTAAATAGGTATATTAATCCTAAAATGAAGATCTATCAGTCCGAATGAAGGGGCTTTAGGAGAATATTAAGAGATATTATGGGTCCAGATACCACATCGAATTCGAACATAACTGCTAAATATTAACCTCTCACCAAGTGTGACTAGAAAATATAGATTACAGCAAAATATCAATGAAATTTTTATCCAAGAAGTAAGTTTTTATTTAGTAAGTTCTTATCCAGTAAAGAAATATCTGAAACTTAGTTATAGATTATATACAGTACACTAATATAACTGTTAATTTATTATGTATCATCTACTAAATTAACCGTTGCATATGAGTTATGCAGGTTCTATTTACTAGAAATCAAGTAAACAATTCAAGATAAGTTATATTTCCAAATGTGGAGTGGATCAGAATTATATTAACTAATAGACATTAATTTTAACTAGAAAGTCAAATACATTTATAATTAAACATCAATGTTACTAACAGAAATGAATTGTGATGTATAACTTCACTATAAACAATTGTCAAGACATATTAACAATTCTATCTACCTACTATCTTTGAAATTGTGTACTGTTTTTGATCTTATGTCAATATTTTTGCGCCAAAAATCTCGCGATAATCTTCGCTATTTCGCTAATTAGTGAAATCACCCCCACAATTGACCCCACTTAAAACCAAAATCAACTGTTTAGGCGAAAGTATTTAAAGGAGAAAGAAGTATGAAATTAGAATCACTTAGTTATATATATTTGTATCATTATGACATTAGAACACATTTGGTGGAAAGAGGCCAATGTTTATCAAATATGGCCGGCATCATATAAAGATTCAAATGGTGATGGTATTGGAGACATTCCAGGAATCATATCCACTCTTGACTACGTAAAGGATTTGGGAATTGATGTTATTTGGTTAAGTCCAATGTATGATTCACCACAAGATGATATGGGGTACGACATTTCGGATTATGAAGCGATTTACCCGAAGTATGGTACAATGGAAGACATGGATAAATTGCTTGAAGAGGTTCATAAAAGGGGTATGAAATTAATTTTAGATTTAGTCATTAACCACACATCAGCAGAACATGAGTGGTTCAAAGAATCTAGATCTTCCAAAACTAATCCTAAGAGAGATTGGTATGTTTGGAAATCACCTAAATATGCCGAAGATGGCACTAGGTTACCTCCTAACAACTGGAGGTCATACTTTGAGGGATCTGCTTGGCAATATGACGAATTAACTGGCGAATACTTTTTAACATTATTCGCTCCAAGTCAACCAGATCTTAATTGGGAAAATGAAGAAGCTAGACAAGCTATTTATAAATCTGCCTTGACTTACTGGTTTGAGAAAGGTGTGGATGGTTTCAGGATTGATACTGCCGGAATATATTCCAAAGATCAAAGATTTTTAGATGCTCCAATTGTTTATCCAGAACAGGATTATCAACCATGCACAAAGTGGCATCTTAATGGACCTCGAATTCATGAATTTCACAAAGAAATGTTTGCTCAAGTCACTTCTAAGTATGATGTCATGACTGTTGGTGAATATGGCCATGGATCTAAAGATGATGCACTTAAATATGTTAGTGCAAAAGAAAAAGAAATGAATATGATGTTCTTATTTGATGTGGTGGAAGTTGGTTGTGATCCAACTAATAAATTGAAATTCAAAGGCTTTGAGTTGAAGGATTTTAAGGTAGCCATTGAAAATCAGTCTAAGTTTTTTGAAGGCACTGATGGCTGGTCTACCACATTCATTGAAAATCATGATCAAGCAAGAAGTGTATCCAGATTTGGTAATGATTCTAAATACTGGGCAGAATCAGCTAAACTTCTTGCTCTATTAATAACTTCTTTAAAGGGTACTCTTTTCATATATCAAGGTCAAGAAATTGGGATGACTAATTTACCAAGAGATTGGCCCATTGATGAGTATCTTGATATTTGGACCATTAATTATTATAAGGAATTTAAAGAAAAATATGGAAATGATCCTGATTTTAAAGAAAAAGAAAAGGAATTAATGGATAGTATTAACTTGGTGTCAAGAGATCACGCAAGAAGTCCAGTTCAATGGGACTCTACTTCTAATGCTGGCTTCACAAGTGGAACCCCATGGACTAGGGTAAATGATAATTATAAAAAAATCAACGTCGCAGCTCAAGTAAATGATCCTGATTCTATTTTGTCATTTTGGAAAGAATCCTTAAAGGTAAGGAAACAATATAAAGATTTATTTGTGTATGGATCATTCAAAAACTTGGATATAGACAACCCAAAATTATTCACTTTCTTGAAAACTAATGGCAATGACACCGCATATGTTGTGTTGAATTTCTGTAAAGAATCAGTTCCATTTGAGAAACACATAGATGGCGAGTTTCAATTGTTGCACAGCAACTGCAAGGATATAATAGAGGATACTTTAAGTCCGTATGAAGGAAGAATTTACATTGTAACATAAGGAATATTACTTAGAATGTAATATACTTGTTTAGAGGAATATATAACTTATTAGACTTGATGAAAAAACAAAAATAAATACTGTGATTTAATAAACGTCTAGACCATGGAGACTAAGAACTTGTTTTAAGTTTGTACATTTTATAGCATATTGATAGAAAAATGAAGGAGTTCATATGGAGGAAACATTTTGCTATCTCTAATTGAGAACTCTTGATCTATGATTACTTTCCAAATAGCATTATAAATATTAGAGTTCTATATACAGAAGTTTGAAATTCAATAAAGGATGCTTAAAGGTATTTAATTCTAAGCTACTGGTTTCTATATAATGTAATTTAAACGACTTCTAGTTCTACAACTCCAACTATCTAAATCTCAATTTCAAACTCATAAAGCTTTTCGCAGCCATGAACAGAACTTCACTTACAAAATAACTAAACCTTTAAATCAAGTCAAATTTCAGTCTTGTTAAATACTAGACAAATATGGTTTTTAAGTGCTATATTAATTACAGCATTTTACATTTTACATTTTACATTTCACATTGATCTTGATTTCATCTCATATATAGGCATCCCATCCAGTGTATTACTTGGTGTAAAGATCTCTATTATTCTTGATTAAAGGATATAAGTAAATAATGAATTAAGACTATCTGCTCCTTCTTAGGAAGTTTGCATCCAGTAGATCGAATTCGTGGATTTATCTATAAAAGAAATAGCTAAAAAATTGAAAAAAATCAGACAATATATATATAGGGAATTACTTACGTTAAACAGAAAGCTTTCAGTAATAATATTGAGCTAGTTCTTTAAAATAGATAGAAAGTTCAACTTGAGCGAATTATAATAAAGACATATATTCTAACTGATGTGCACAAAAAGTATCACTAGTATCAACATTTGTTATATATCCTGGTACTTATATATTACTTGGTTCTAAATTAAATTAATTCATATTCGTCCCATAATGGTTTGTAAATACCTGCCCTTCCTGAGCCACAATTATAACCAACTGAGACATGTTCATCGAATTTTATAGGAGATTTACCAAATTGAATCATTTCTCCATCTTCACCCCAATGTGAAGGTAATTCATCAAATCTTGATAAGTCTGTAATAAACCCCGGATCAATAGCTTTTGAAATAGCATTAAGTGTCTTCAAAGCAACTAATGAGACCGATTCGTAAGGTTGAAATTCAAATCCTCCCTTCTTTCCGATATTGTATATATCACGAAGTCTACTTTGTTCCTCCTCAGGTATTTCACCTAATGATAATATGAATTGATTTATAGCTGTCAAGGAGATTGATATGTTATAAGAACCCCCCTCTTTTGTTCTCAACCACAATGTATGTAAAACTGATACAGCACCAGCAGTTCCCGTAGAGTAATCTGAGTTGGGGAATAGAGGCAAGAGTGGCTTGTTTAGGCCCATAAACTTACCTTGAGCATAAGTAGCTCCAGTTAAGCAATCACTAATCTGCTGCCAGCCAGAGCGGTGATCTAAGGGTCCATTATTCCAACCATAGCAGTTTTCTCTGACATGAATTATTCCACGGCCTCTTTCTTTTGCTAAAAATTGAATATAATCCCTGCTGAAACCTAACCTTTCTAATGCACCAGGCCTATAGCCATCAATGAATACATCACATTCTCTTATGAGTCCCTTGAGGACTTCCTTATCTTTCTGGCTCTTCAAGTCTAAGTGAACGTCCTTTTTTCCTAAATTTCCATCAAATAAAGGCACTGTATAATCTGGTAAATCTTTCGTATTAGAAACTCTGATAACATCAGCTCCTAAATATGCCAATATACGAGAGATCACAGGTGCTGCAATAACACGGCTGACGTCTAAAATTCTAATACCGGCTAATGGCTTTTTTGAGTTAGTAGTACTCCAAGGAATTGGTGGTAAGTCAGAATTGATTTTTTCTATATCATAAAGGGTTGTGGACTTATTTGCTATACCTTGTTTTGAATTCAAATATTCCTCATACGTCTGACAAATAGTACCAGCTTGTCTGTAGTTCTCATTTGCGGTGATATCTAACCACTCAGAATCATATTTAGCAACCTCATCTATGTAAATCTTTACCACTTCTTCGTTAGTTAACAGCTCATTATATTTTGGTAAATTTAACATCTCAAGAGATTTATCAGGGTTTAAACTACCATGGAGATGGAACCATTTCTTATCCTTTGTTTGATAAATTGCTGTACACGCAGATCTATAAGGACTTGAAATATTCCCCTTATCATACATATTCTGTCTCTCAAAAAGAGTTTTATCTGTGAGAGGTTTCTTATCAAACCTAAGCACTAAACATGAAGCTAAAAATAGGGTTGCAAAGTCAGTTGACGTTTGAATGTTGGAATCAATATCATACCGGTCTTTTAAAATAGCACCCGATATACCCCCAACTATTGACCAGAGTGCAGCACTTGTTTCAGTTAACTTGAGGTTTGTTGGAATAAATGGCTTCTCCTTTCCTGGAGATGAAGTAATCTTAACTTTGGAAATCAGATCCTTCAACTCCTCAGGAAATTTCTTTGCATCAATGATCTGTTCCCGAATACTAACTGATTCATTATTTAAATTGTACTCTGATTTCATTTTTCTCATATAATTTCTTATATAATATAAGTTCAAGTGGGAAGAGTACACTATTTATAGTAATTAAGTCATTTATCCGAGTTTCTCCTTATATCATTTTAGCCAAATTTACACCTGCTTCCCCACTAATCGTAATATTGGCTCAAAATAATATGTCCCCAAAAATTTTATTGCCTACCTCCTATATTTCCGCGCTAGTATATAAAATACACAATGCGCCATTACCACATTATCCCACTACGCAACAAATCAATCCCACGCGTTTAAAGTTGAACAAATCCTACCCCATCTTTTAAGTAGATCATTTGGTTACACAGACCCTATTGTACAGTTCATACCCCCTGATAAAGAATTCATATATAACCTCATGATGGGGGATTTAATTTTGTCATCTTAAGAATTTTTTTAAGGTAATTGAATTAGAATTTTAAATAAGCATGGTTAAACGGGCTATTAGAATTGCAAATTGCTCGGGAGCGTATATGGACTCCCCTTTCCAGATGACTAGACAATGTACAGATGGTCCGATTGATGCAGTTACTGGAGATTGGCTAGCTGAATTAAATATTGCGGCAAGAGTTGCATCATACAAGGCCGGAAAGCATCCTGGATGGGAAATAAATTGTGGAAACGCCATTTTAGAGTCTCTTGATGTCATAAACGAACGTAAGATTAAATGTGTAGTTAACGGAGGGGCTCAAAATGCGAAGGGATTAGCTGAATTGGTTTTGCAAGAAGTGAAGAAGAAAAAGTATCAATTAAAGGTTGCCTACGTCGTAGGTGATAATCTCGAAGACAGAGTCAATGAGATTCTTGATCATAATAACGATGAAATCCATCATTTGGATTCATTTAATAAAAATGTTAATGTAGATAAATTACTAGATGAAGAATTGTTGAAACCAAATATGAAAGATAGAAATATAGTCAGTGCAAATGCATATTTAGGTAGCAGAGGTATCCAAAGAGGGTTAGAAGCAGGTGCAGACATCATAATTTGTGGAAGAGTATCGGATGCGTCTCCAGTAATCGGACTATGTGCGTGGTGGCATGGGTGGAAAGATACCGATTATGATAGGTTGGCATGTTCTCTTATTGCTGGTCATTTGATAGAATGTTCCGGATACAGTACAGGTGCCAACTTTTCGGATTTTGATCGCTATCCACTAGATGATCTAGTTGACCTTGGGTATCCGATAGCTGAAATTGATGATGATGGCACCATAGTTATTACCAAACATGACTCATTGAAAGGTATTGTTAATTTGGATGTTATTAGAAGTCACTTTTTATATGAGTTGCAAGGTGAGACTTATCTTAATAGTGATGTATCAGCTCATATTGCTGACATTTCAATGGAAGAAGTAGGAGAGAATAGAGTGAAAATTACTGGAATTAAAGGTTCTCCTCCTCCACTGACTACTAAATTTGCTATTTTTTACAAAGGTGGGTATGAATATCAAATGGTTTTGTTTGCTACTGGTAATAACGCTCATAATAAATATGCCTTGCAAGAAGCACAGGTGATACACGCCTTACTGACTAAGGAGGGTATAAAGAACCCTTATGAAACATTTGATGTACTTGAATTTCAAGCTTTTGCTACACCAGAACGCCCTTCGATTGAAAGTCCTTTCAGAAACCAGAATTCAGCTGCAAGTGCAATGAGAATATTTGCACAATCAAAAGATAGAGACTTGATTACAAAATTGGATAGATCAGTGAATAATCACTACTCAATGCAGCATTTTGCAGGCTATTCAAAATTACCAGAGAGTGTGTCTGAGTATTTAGCATTTTATCCATCTTTGATTCCTCAATCATTTATATCGGAAAAGTGTATTATCCTTGATGATGATTTAACAACTATTGAAGCTGGATTTCCACCAGAATTTAAAGAAACTACTACAAGAAGTTCATACGAGACTGATAATATTCTCTCTCAAGAAGAACTAGATACGAAATTTGGGCCTGTGATTGAGTCTACTTTAGAAAGCTTCATTCAAGCTCGTTCTGGTGATAAAGGTGGTAATGTCAATGTTGGATTTTTTGTGAAGGAACACGATGAATATGAATGGTTGAAATCCTTTCTTACCAAGGATCGTCTAAAACACTTGATATACGATGACTGGAAGGATCTGTTTTTTATTGAGAGAGTTGAATTTAAAGAGATCAAAGCAGTTCACTTTGTTGTTTATGGAATTCTTGGTAGAGGTGTTAGCTCAAGTGCTCGTGTAGATAACTTAGGAAAAGCTTTTGGTGAGTATATAAGAGCTCAGGCTGCTATGGTTCCACAAAAATTTGTTGATAGATACGCAGGAATTAAATATCAGTACTAGTTCAACATACTAAACTTACTGATTCGGAATTGATGGTATTTCCAGTGTTGAATTTTCCTAGCCTCTACCAAAGAAACTATCTTACCTACTTTCAGAATTATTCATAGTATCAGCAACATAAACCTCAAACTATTCTTAAAAATATTAGTAGCTATGTAATTAGTATTAAAAATGTTTTGCTAAACACTCTCCTTTCTTTCAAGAATTTGATATTCTTTATTATACACATATATTAATACATATATTCCACCCATATTAGAAAATATCTATCATCATATATTTATATATGGTTAATATCATTTAACTATTAATTATGTTTTTGGTTTAAGTAAATCAGTGGTCGGAAGTACGAACCACTTTTTACTGATAGTATGAGAACTAATAAAACCGGAAATATGAATTTTTAACCACTCCACATTATTTTGTTTACAATATATAGTTTAATTTTACATACCTGATTTCATGTAAATATATGGATGATATGTTCAAATGTACTTTCAAGGGATGTAATAAGACGTTTAAAAGAAAGTGCCATCTCAACAGACATAACAAAAACCATAACACAGAGTGTTTCCAATGCTCCTGGCCCAAATGCACCAAAAGGTTCTTCAGAAAAGATTTGCTTCGAATTCATCTCAGCAGGCACAATAATGGATCTATCAAACCAGGTTCATACTCATTTAATGAAATTGATAGCCAACCTAAAATGGTCTTGTTTGATAGAAAAAGTAATGTAAACTTTCATAATAATTGTCTTATTGTTCCATTCTCTCCTAACTCTCATGGCCCTAATAAAATGAAGGGTAGCTCTGATGAGGAATTTTATTCTTGGTTATTTTGCTGTGATACTGAGAACTTAAATTCTCATACGCCTATTGATGAAGGAACTGTCTTGGACAACTTGAGCAACTGCACAGGATTACCAGATAAGACCAATGTTTATTGCGATGAAGACACCCGTAAGAAGCTACTTGTATGCCTTTGTGAATGTAGTGAATTGGAATTATTAAGCTGTGAAGATATTGTATTAGCCTTAACGAACTATTGGAATGAGTTTCATGAAGCTTATCCTATTTTGCATAGACCAACATTTGACTCTAGAAAAGCACCACCGCTTTTGTTATTATCAATGATCATGACAGGGTTAGAAATAGAATCAAGAAAAGAACAAGAAGTAAAGAGAAGTAGTTTTTTAAGGGAGTTGTCAATTAAAATAGCAAGGCCCTTGCGTTGGCTCATTATTTCTGATAAGCATGCTCAAGCACCTGCCCTTCTATACATAATTCAAGCACTTCTAATTTTACTGGTTTATGAAATGTATCATTCTACAAGGGAGTTTCATGAACGGGCTCATATTTATCATGCAATTACATATAATTTGATACAGAGAACGCCCTTTAATTTAACAGGCTTAATATACCAAGGTGAAAGATCTAAAAATGGTAATATTTGGTTCAGATGTGAAAAATCTGAAGAAGATCCAATCATATTGAATGACTGGTATTCTTGGATATATTTCGAATCCTTAAGGAGAACTTATTTTTTTGCATTCTACCTAGACAGCACATTTTCATTATTTGGGCATCAGCACTTATTCCAAGCAGATAGGATGATAATTGATTTACCATGTTCAAGTCAAAAATGGAATGCCAGTGATGCATGTCTGTCACTTAAATTAAAAAATGTGCCCATTTCTTACCTTTCTTCACTAAAAAGTGCCATTCAAGGTGAAAATGTAAGAATAAATTACGATGAGTTTAATCTTAAATTAATCCTTGCAGGTATCATTAGTTCTTCAAATCAACTTCATAATTATATTTCACGGGCCTCCTTTTTATCCAGCCAACTAAAAATATCCGAAGATTGGAAAAATAAAATCACTTTAGCAATAGATAAATGGAGATTTGATTTATGTGAAGGTTATACCCAAAAGTCATTGCACCAACAACACTTCGAAGCAACTTTATATTGTGCTTCTCATTTAACCTTGTCTATTAATATATTTGACCTTCTCTCTTATTGTGGGGCGCCATGGTGTGTGCTGATTAGTGATTATTCCAACGGATTCAAGAATGCTGTTAAAAACATATCTGCCTGGGTTAAAACTATTGCAGCTCGCCGATCTGTCATCCATGCTTTATCTTTCTTGTGTGAGACATTTTCGGAACCTATAGACGCACATGCCAAGAATGTTAAGCAAGCCAATTTTTCACCAAGCATATTTTCTTCCATGAGGGTTACAACTATGTTTATATCTACGTTAGTTTTGTGGTCATATGCTTTTGCATTACATGGACCGGAGACAGAAGGTAACCATAGTAATCATGTATCATTAGAAGATGGAATTCAGTACCTTTATCGCTTACGACAAGAACTCTTCCATTTATCAAACATTAAGTTAAATAGCGAGTTTCTCAATAATTGCGGTAAACATAATAATACTTCCATGGAAAAGTTATCTAACTGTTTACCTATGCTCCAAAATATTCATCATTTGAGGGGATTATGTTTGATAGTTTTCAATTCTTTGAAAGATTACCCTTGGGAAATGGCTAAAGAAAATGCAAACTTAATATATCATTTGTATATGAGAAGTGCTGGATCTAAAGTCATATTCTCTAAAGAGATGTACAATATTGAAAGATCTTGATTTTATGCATCCATGATATCCAATTATTCCCATTATTATATATTCCATAAAAACATTTTGAAGATGCATTAAATTTAGTATTACTAAAACTTAAACTATTTATTTCATCTATTGATAAAATCGGGGAGTTTACGTTATTGGTCCTACTTCTTTAAAAGAATTTGTAAAAGGACGTTTATAATTTATACAATTTTTATTAGATAAAGTAAAACTTCTTCCGTAATTAGCTAAACCTTCATAAACTTTTGTTGTATCTATACCAGATTTTACTAACATTTTAATAGTATCTTTTATTAAAATCTGTTAACTGTGGAAGAAGAAATATCATATTCTTAGATTTTCCCCAAGCCTATTCTCCTTAGTGAAAGTGAATTTTCATTCATAAAGATAGCAAATGATTCTTGAGTATTTAACTCAAAATTAGCATTTAAAAAGATTTTAGAGATAATTCGCTTTTCATTTCTAAATATAAGCAGTTTGAAGGTATCCAAGAATATTTGCAGCCAAAAAAGTAGAAAGCTTCTTGAGTTGTCTGTGAAGTCATAAAAGTCTGTTTCTAAAGGGGGTTCCCATTTTGTCTCCATGCAATGATATTAGCTTTCTATCTTTTCCATAAATAAGTCACCTGGCCATCTTCGTAAATAAAATTATCTTCATATTCTACATTCATAATCTAAGTACAAAAATAGTATTTTATATAAAGAATACTTATGCAGCTTATACTTTTTTGTTTTCTTAAACAAATTGGTCTGAATCACACCATATGAACTGAATGAATGAGAATTGGAAACCTAATGTATGAGCCAATATAGAAACTCAGTAGATTAGACGTATTCAAAAAGTAAATAGCTCCGCTACATTTATATACAGTACCGAGAAAGGGGGAAATATTCCAAGGCTAAATTAGAAGAAGTGTGATTAGAAATACACTTACTAACACTATCATTATGTGCTATATGTCATTGGTAAAAATTAGCTCAGTTAAAGAATTAGTTTCAAGGGGTCGAGAGCTATAAAAATGCTTACTGATATAATATTTTCATTATAATTCAAGTATATTTAAATACCATGATAAATTAAGTCAAGTTGAATTAATAACCAGGGTTTCCTTTTACCAATTCTTCAGGTTAAGAAAAAAAAAAGAAGTCTTATGGAATTTATTACTACTTAGGAACGTAAATAAATAACGAATATTTTCGGCGATAATTTCGGCAATTTAATATCTCCACAATGATTTTAACTATTTATACCCATTAAGAGGCTCTAATATATAGAGAGTAAACTTAGTTATAAGATAATAAATTCTTATGACACAAGAACACATTTGGTGGAAAGAGTCCACTGTTTATCAAATATGGCCAGCATCATATAAAGATTCAAATGGAGATGGTATAGGAGACATTCCAGGTATTATATCCACTCTTGACTACTTAAAGGACTTGGGAATTGATGTTATTTGGCTAAGTCCAATGTATGATTCACCACAAGATGATATGGGGTACGACATTTCGGATTATGAAGCGATTTACCCAAAGTATGGTACTATGGAGGACATGGATAAATTGCTTGAAGAGGTTCATAAAAGAGGTATGAAATTAATTTTAGATTTAGTCATTAACCACACATCAGCAGAACACGAGTGGTTCAAAGAATCTAGATCTTCCAAAACTAATCCTAAGAGAGATTGGTATATTTGGAAACCTCCTAAATATGCCGAAGATGGCTCTAGGTTACCTCCTAATAATTGGAGCTCGTGCTTTTCTGGTTCTGCTTGGGAATATGATGAACTAACCGATGAATATTATTTAAGACTATACGCAAAGTCCCAACCAGATCTCAATTGGGAAAACGAAGAAGCTAGACAAGCTATTTATAAATCAGCCTTAACATATTGGTTCGAGAAGGGTGTGGATGGTTTCAGAATTGATGTTGCTGGATTGTATTCCAAAGACCAAAGGTTTTTAGATGCACCTATTGCTTTCCCTGACGCTGACTTCCAACCAGCTAGAAATTGGATATGTAATGGGCCAAGAATTCATGAATTTCATAAGGAAATGTTCAATCAGGTTACTTCAAAATATAATGCTATGACTGTCGGTGAACTTGGCCAACTTTCTAAAGAAGATACGCTTAAGTATGTTAGTGCAAAAGAAAAGGAAATGAATATGGTCTTTTTATTTGATGTGGTTGAACTTGGTGGTAGTAAAGATGATAGATTCAGATATAATAAATTCGACCTAACTGATTTTAAGAGGGTGATAGAGATTCAAACAAATTTTCTAGACGGGACGGATGGTTGGTCCACTGCCTTTATTGAAAATCATGATCGAGCAAGAAGTGTTTCAAGATTTGGAAATGTCTCGCAATATTTGTCAAAATCTGCAAAGCTACTTGCAATGCTAGAATCTTCTCTTACAGGAACTTTGTTTATCTATCAGGGCCAGGAGATTGGAATGACAAATTTACCAAGAGAGTGGAAAATTGATGAATATCTTGATATAAATACAATCAACTACTATAACACATTTATCCAAAAGCACAAAAATGATCCAAAATTAAAAGAAAAGGAAGATGATTTGATGGATGTAATCAATCTAGTTTCAAGGGATAATGCGAGAAGTCCCGTCCAATGGGATTCTACTGCGAATGCAGGGTTTACTAGTGGTACCCCTTGGACGAGAGTTAATGATAATTACAAGGAAATTAACGTAGCTTCTCAAATTAATGATCCTAAATCTGTATTGTTATTCTGGAAAAAGTCTTTAGAAATTAGACAGAAATATAAAGATTTACTCATTTATGGATCTTTTAAAATTCTAGATAGGGAAAATCAGAAAGTTTTCACTTATTTGAAAACGAAAGATAATAAGGTTATATATATTGTTTTAAATTTTTCTTCCGAGTCTGTTCCATTTATAAAACAAGTTGACGGCCATTATGAATTTATTTATTCTAATGTTGATCTATTTGAGGAATCTACTTTAACACCCTACGAGGGAAGAATGTATATTATTTCTTGAGAGTATATAAAATTGATAGTCACAAAGAATGACAGTAAGTTCTGCTATTAATATCTATTAATTTTCTTGTAGTTGTCATGTTTATAGATTAGTTGACTATAAAAAAAAGTTGATTGAAAAAATCTTATGGTTTCTCGCTCTACTTAAGACTAAATATCCGATCCATGAGTCGTTAATTAAATATTTCTGCTAGTTGCTCATGAACTTAAAAGGACAGAAATAATATTATGCAATATTACCCAAATACTCAATACGATTTAGTATCTATAATGCTTTAAGTACATTCCTTTATGAAATAACAGACTATTTGCTGTATTATTAATAAATGATAGCATAATGTTTGGGAAAACTAAATAACCTAATAATCTAAATGATTTAATCCAAAGTATTAAATGTGGAAACTTCAGTATGTTAAAATACTCAAATTCTCGTTTATAATACAAGATCAATTTCTTTAAACTAGCTATATACGAAAGAGATCCCATTCATACTCGGTGAAATTTAGTTCCACCTACTAGACGAGAAGCCCCAACCCTAAGTACAGCTAGCTCACTTGAAACTCCTATTGGATGCATAAATAGATGAACTGTTTTATAGACTACTCTCGTTGCTAGCTCACTTACCCGTTAGGTACGTAGAATCAAGCCAATTGTCCCCAGTTGTATAATATCGTAATAATATCATTTGGATTTAGGCATCAACGTAACATATCTCGCATAACTAATAATTTAGTAGGTCAAGTAATAGTTCCGAGGGATCCTAAGTTCAAATATTGACTGGTTTTCACGTTATTAAAAGCTCATCGTGCTATTTTTCGTATTTGTAGTTGTTTGCTCAATATTCTTAAATAACATTTGACAGAGTTTTTGAGCAAACAACCAAAATCTTAACTTCATTACTTCATTTGAAATTAATACTAAAATATTGCGGAATCGCATTTATGAAAGTGATGACATAGGGCCCATATTATTTTCAGAAGAATAGCTGAATTCAAATGTAAGGCAATTGGTTTACTCGCTTTAGAGCTTTCATAGCTTTCATCTTAGTTCAAATACAACTTAATTTGAAAATCACCCTCTTCAGCATTATATTGATTCCGTACAATATTAGTTATCTTTGTGCCAATTTTACTACCATCAAATTTGGTAACTATCACCATTATCGCTTCTTAAACACAATTGAATAACTCAATATCCATGTCATTATCATCATTGCCGAATTTACTGTTAAGCAAACTTTGCATATCATTACCATGTTCCCCTGCCCTGATGTTCCATCACGCATATTCCACAACACATATACTGCTATTAAATTAATAAATGTACAGGCAATCAAAACACTAATTGCTTCTCTACAATAAATTGGATGGACTTCATATCTGGCTAAACACTGAGTAGATAAAATTATTCCATTTAGAATCACTCCTATCCCTGATGAAACAAATGCCCCCCACAGGATTGATCTTATCCAAATCCCATTAGACTTCTTAATGGTGTTTCGTAATGTGATCATGCCAGAATAAGGAAACACTAATACAAAGAAAGTAATGACAATGTCGAGTACACATACAATTTCTATACTCATCTTATTTCTTGCTCTTTTACTTAGACATTGTATATAATGTTCCATAATATTTATTAAGATTGACAGCTCGTTGGTTGTTTTTTAAAATAATTTAATTCTAATTTATCTAAAAAGTCTTGACAGAACTCATGTAGGATTTTTGAGGTGTAAGTATCATGACATCATTAAAAATTCAAAGAATGTGGAATGCGTGAAATGTTCATAATTAGAATTCTAAATACAATGTCAATGTGGAAAAATAGGACTCTAACTCTATTTCATGAATTCGCCTCATAATACAAATCTATTGATTTATAAGAATACTTATTTCTTAGGATTTAAAATATTGAAACTGATGTTTAAACGTGGATCCCTAATTTGGATAAGGAAAATATATTTACTTGGAATAGTCGCAATGTAATTAGTACAACATTTAAATATTCTACTATTCAAAAACCTCTCTCTCTGTATCGTTTTTGTCAAAGGCTTAATCTTTAGCAAGAATAATTTTATACCAAAAATTTAAAACAATTATCTATTTTAAATTAAGTATAGTGCTACATTACTGTATTATAATTTTTCAAAAACATGTCTTGCTCTAATTTCTTTTGAGCTATCTGTTGGTATTCAAACTTAGTACAAGATATCCTGAAATAAACCTACAAGATGACATAATGAAATATATTCCAACTAATGGCACTTGCTAAAATACTTTTGTTGGTGTCCGGTATATAATCAACACTGTGAATAATAAATAATTTATTATACTAGGGGAATATTATCTATATTGTAGCGCAAACTAATTGGTTATATATCTGTAATCTATATTCTCTAGTAGCTAATCTCGGGGAGGTATTGGTAGTTTTGTTCTAATAGATAAAACTATTCTGTTCGTTAAGTATTCATAAAATATCATTTTTAGCTGAGAATTTACCTATTTTTATAGTCTTAAACTCATCTTTCCTCCTATTCATACGGCTCCATAGTATAGATAGTATGGCTTGATACTTATGAGTAAACGGACTCAGATAATAAAACAGGGTATAAGTAATTTAATCTTATTTTACAGATTTTTGTTCCAATTTATTGTTACATAAAAACCAACAAGTTAACTATATTGATGCAAAATAAATGAAGCCCTTTAAAAGTATACAAGGATATTTATAAAGCAATCTACTAGTAAATAACTGTAAGGATTGAACTTACCACTGGAATAGATCACCTGTGACTCAGCTCATCTGCTGGATTTCCTCAAATGAAAAATCAGATGAGCATTTTTATCTAATTTCAAACTATAAATAGAGCTAGATTTCATTGATATATAGTATGGTTATTCAAGCGAATCACAATACAATTGTGCTCGTAACTTATTATAAATACTATATTAAATACCAAATCTCCAGCAATATGCTCTTTTATTGTTCTTCATATATATTTATATGTTACATTGTCATAAGAATAGAGACCATGGGAAAAATAGAGAGCAAAATTATTATTATTGGAATAGGGCTTTCAAGTGTTGGTATGGTTTTGTTGCTTGAATAGCTTTTATCTGATCAAAACTAAGAGATTCATTAAAAAAAGAAACTGGTATCAAAGGAACATGGAGAAGTGAGAAGGAGTATAACAGGATGCTTTTAAATTACATACTAGAAAAAAGATGATGATGCGCGTATAAATAGATAATAAATGATATATTGTAGATGTATAATCAATCATTTCTGCAGCAAAAATGTTGCAAATTACCATTTTCAGCAGCCTGTGGTTTCCGCGATCTTAAAATTCTTCCTAAATATGCATCGAAATATGACGAAATTATTGTTTTCCGGTTATCAAAATGAACTGCTTTCAAATATTTAGCTTAGATTGAATGAAAATATGACTTCAACTCTAAAAATAGATAACAATTGATACCGATTCTGATAGTCTATATTTAATTTGACTACTTGATTTGTTTCTGAAAAAAACATATGGTATTAGGCTTTATCTAATTCTTCATCTACAGTTAAAGATTCAAAATTTTACAAAGGGACACACGAAAAAACAAATTGATGGATACTATCTACTTATAAGGTTTAAAAGATCTGGGTGGTGCTAAATAAATTTAAAGCAAAATTTTCAGGTTACGTATGGCTATCTTAATTCTTACAATAGAATGAAAAGTTAAAAACTTGGACTTATAAATATGATGCTCTTTTCCTCCAATCTTCTAAGAAATTATATCTTCAATACTTTAAGGATTTTGTGGTAAATTTTGTGTTACTGAATATAGAACAATATTCAAAGAAGATATAATCAAGTCAGCTTAATACTCGAACAGTTCTGTCAATAATTAAACCGAGAGATATATTGCGAAAGTCCGTTAATCCGAGACTTTTAAATGACATACAACTAGTTCCGGTTCTTGCTATTATCATATATGTAGGATTGATAAATTACCTATATAGATTATCACATTGAATTTGAATAGATTTAATAACTAATAATTTAATTTACTTAATAAATATGTCTAAGATCAGTATCAAGAACAACAACGGCCCTGGAATCGTTTTATCAGCTGTCATCAACTTCCCTGCAAATTATGATAAATCTAAAAAATATGCCGCATTAGTTGTCTGTCATCCAGGTGGAGGTGTCAAGGAGCAAACTTCTGGATTGTATGCCAGAAATATTGCTAAACAAAGTCAATTGGTCACTGTTGCTTATGATGCGTCTTATCAAGGTGAAAGTACTGGTAGCCCACGTCAATTGGAAAATCCACATGTTAGAACCGAAGATATCAGTGCAGTAGTTGATTATTTAACCACACTTTCTTATGTCGATGCTGAGAAGATCGGTGCTATGGGAGTATGTGCTGGTGCTGGTTATGCTGCTAACGCAGCAATTAATGACCATCGTATCAAAGCAGTTGGTACAGTCAGTGCTGTTAATATTGGTTATATGTTCCGTAACGGATGGGAAGGTAACATCAAAGATTCTGGCGCTCTCCCAACCTTAGAGCTTGGTGGAAAGATTCGTACTAGCGATGCTGCATTTTTTGCAATTGGTAAGGGTGAATTAGGTATTTACCCACTTGCTCCACTCAAGAAGGAAGATGCACCAAGTAAGGAAGCAGAAGAAGCATGGGAATACTACCATACTCCACGTTGCGAATATAAGACTGCCCCAGGTTTCTTTACTTCTAGAAATTTAACTCAAATTGTCACCTATAATGCTTATAATATGGCAGAGATTTTCTTTACTCAACCTTTACAAATTGTTGCAGGAAGTGTCGCAGAAAGTAAATGGATGAGTGATGATTTATACAATAGAGTTGCTTCAAAGAAAAAGAATTTTCATATAATCGAAGGTTCAAACCATATGCAATTATACGATAATGAAAAGTATGTTGGTGAAGCTGTAGATGTATTATCCAAGTTTTTTACTGAAAACTTATAGATTATGAATAAGTTTAAGTAGTTTTACGAATAAATGATGATAATGTGAATAGGTCAAAAATGTATTTTATGTAACTAATAAAATAGATCGCACCAACAATTTTTTGTAAGATTTAGAACTCGGTAATATTGTGAAACCTGTGATATATAATTGCTTACTTCAAGAAATACCATTATTGATTCAATTTTCATATTATAATTTTATTCTTATTACCAATGATTATAAACAAATATTCATTATATATCAAAGAAATAAAATTAGTTTATCTCAATGACAATATAATCTAAATTATTTAAGAAGATAATCATACATTTCTATAGACCAAACTGAAACCTTGTTTAACCGTTTTCAATATAGATCAAATAACCTTTTAGTATTAATGTATTTACAACTCCCAACTGAGTAAATTTTCATTTTTCCGTAATATGCGTTAACTCCTAAATCTAATAGATGTGATGGAAGAAATAGAGTGCTACTGATAATGCCTTATGATTAAGAGACACAGGACTCTTACTAGGAGCTTCTGATTTTGTTGCTTATACACTCACTAGTTATTTTAGATCGTCTAGTTGTTATTAATTGAACTTTGTATAATTCTTGGTTAATATGACAAGAATTGTTTAACATTCTTAAATCCACATAAGTTATAGTATAACAAATAGAGTATCAAAGACTAGTTCTACTTGTAACCGCTAAAGGAACTGGTACTGGCCGCTTGGGTCCAATTAGGAAGGTCGAGCCACATTTCAGAGTTATATTATTAACTCTAGAGATGATGATATAAATTCTTTGAAGAGGTGTAATCTAGAGATGTTGTCATATAATGTAATTTTTTGCGTAAGTATAACATCCCTAATAATATAAATATTTATTATATATAGTCCATAAAATATACAGTACACCGACACTAAGTTAGCTGAAATTCTCCATAAAACTGAAGTAACAAACTTCATTTAGGAGGTCCATACAAAACTTCTGTTGCTTATGAAATGGTGTAACCTGGCACTCATATCAAGTTCCAAAGCTTCAAGGACTCTTTATAAAATCTCGGTTTTCTTTTGCCTTTAGATGGGGTTTAGACCTATATAATGTTAACAGTGCTATACAAAAGCATATATCTACAAAAGCATTTATCTATTTTACTACACTCAATATTGCACATTAATTTATTTCATTATTAAGTATAATAGCCATCAGCGAGTATCTACTTATCTATGACATGAACCCCATACAGTTCATTTCAATCTTAGCCACTTTTTTCAAGCCAAGTCAAGCATTCAAATATTCATCTGTTAAGGAAACTGCTAACATTTGTTTGAACTTTAGGACCTAATTTGGTGTTTTCCCCATTTTTCTTCAGTCCTTAATCATTATTCATTATTTTGTATTCGTGAATTGGCTCAACATCAATACTCTCATTATACCGATCCCATGTCTTATACCTACCCTTCTGAAATATCTCATCAAGATTATCAAAATCTTTCTGTTTACGCTCCTCATTATTCTTACAATCGGACAATCCAAAATCTATTAATGAAATCTTGCCTTTCACCGAAACATGAATATTGGACTCGCTAATATCATTATGAGAAATCCCTAACTCATGGAGTTCTTCAATTCTTGTTTTAATTATTCTGTAAACTCTTTCATCATTCCAGCTTTCCACCGGTAATTTTTCCCCTAAATACTCAAATATATGAATTAGGTGATCGTGAAGGCCATTCCAATAACCAGAGCTTAAGAGTTTTGGAAAATGATCAGCATATTTTGATTTGGAAATCTTTTCATTAATTAGAATTTCATCCTTCTTTAGTAGGTATACAAAGATAAATCAATTCGTGCATTTCCCAAGATCGGCTCGAGAAATGGTATAACTTGACAAACACTTTATATGGAAGCTGAATTCCTAAACTTGGGTAACATTCCGGAGCATCGTATATTATTCGACAAATGGTATTTCCTTCAATCGTTTCCTCGATTTTTCCCTCTGAATTATCTACAATATTTGGTAATTTGACCAATTCAGATTTAGGAGTAACATTTTCAAATGGATCTAATCCTTTCACTTTTTGAGAGAGTTCACAGTACGGGGCTAATTTCTTCTTGATATCAGCTGCATCTGCTAAATCTCCATAAAAGAATCCTGCTATTGCAGCTCTTAATGTGATTCCATCAGCGACAGTTTCTGGATCATTAATAATATAGTAATCGAATTTCATTTGGTCGCCATCAAACTCATATTGAAAAAAGCCAGAGAAAGTTTGATGATCCGATATAAAAACTCTGTCTGTTCCGCATGCAAAAGCTTCCAGGAGGTATTTCCTTAGAACCAAGGCAAATACTACTTCACTTCCCCATTGTTTAAATTGAAACAACCGAGGTGGCTTCTCCGGACTCACTTGCAGTCTCAATTGCCTACGATTACTTGAGGAATAGTTTCTTATTACCTGTAATAATCTTGTAAAACCTTGACGTAATTTATGATTTCCAGTTTTGTATTCACCTAAAGCAAAACAATATTCTGGAGAATTAAAGTCTCCAGTCTCTGTATAACTGTATAAATGTGCCATATCAGGTTGAATTTTCATATGCTTATATAGTGGAGGTCTAAACATTGGCGGTGATCCAAAGTTAGATTGGTTTCCACAAAGATCATGATAAATTTCTTCTAGTGGACCTGCAACAGCTTTATTGAAGTATTTTTGTATTTGAAGCTCGGAATTTTTAGAATCATCAAGGGGATATTTGTATGTATCCAGTAAAGGTATGCATCTAATTTCGTTTAATTGAGCTTTGTCAAGTGGAGCAAGGAATCTAGCTTTGAAATCCTCAGAACTCATCTTCTTAAATTCTGCGTTCATCAATGCTTCAGTAACATAAACAACTGGCCCAATACCCTCCATTACGCTCAACCCAACAGGAGCGTTACTCTTGGATACTAATTTTACAACTTTTGGTTTTGATATTCCAGCTCTATTACGAATTTTTAGTAATTTAGTATCCAAAAAGACTCTTGTATTTTTTTCATTGTCAAATAATGTTGATATATATAACTCTGGATTTATCAAGAGCCTCTTATACTCAGGTTCATCTTTAAAAATGCTATCAGGAACTAAATTGGTGAAATACATTTTCTTCATTATTAGATTGTGATATTACCACTCAATAATTAATTCTACAATATCCCATATCTGCGAAAAGTCATTTCATTCAATTTATATGTATAACTAATATGTTATCATTATCTGCTATAAATTTTTTTATCTGCCATAATTTGTTTTTGTGTAATTGTGGATGATAAGATTCTGTTGGTTTTTGTGTAACAATAAATTGGAACCAAAAAATCTTCAAAATAAAGATTAAACAGAGGATATCAGCTATACCCTGTTGTATTATCTGAGTCAGTTTACTCATAAGGATCAAGCAATACTATCCATACAATGGAGCCGTATGAATGGAAGGAATATGGATTTAGGACTATAAAAGTAGGTAAATTTTCAGCCAAAAATTATATTTTATGAATACTTAACGAACAGAATAGTAATATCTATTAGGTCTAAAATTCCAATC